>JAPXFY010000049.1:42500-62500 GCA_030674185.1 Monoplex corrugatus | reverse complement strand
TAAACTGTCTTTATGATTTCGTAGAATCTTCCACCTACAGACATCTAAGATATAGACTGCGCGTGCCTGCCTGCGAGTGGCCCCATAGCGCCACCATTTACCGAGGACCGGTCTGCTCGCTCTCGGCAGCTGGGCGTTAGTACAATTTAGTAATGATCGACGTGTTTAATTTGACTGAAAAACGTGTTTCACTGTTAAAAAAAATATCGGGAACAACTACCAGTACTGTTTAGCAGAAGGTCATAGCTAAGGGACAGAGTCTGTTTAGTTGGTGTAGCTTTACACTTGATGCTTTGACTGATAACGGAATAAAGTGACCCCCCTGACCAAGACATTACAATGCCATGTGTTAGGTCTGCACTAGGTAGGCCCCTACCAGGCGTGGGAATTCACGAGTTATTATAAACTTTACCATCTAAATAGACTGCTCTCTCTCTCTCTCTCTCTCTCTCTCTCTCTCTTCTCTCTCTCTCTCTCTCACACACACACACACACACACACACACACACACACACACACACTCACTCACTCTCTCTCTCTCTCTCTCTCTCTCTCTCCTCTCTCTCTCTCTCTCGCTGTGTGTGTGTGTTTGTGTGTGTGGAAAGAGAGAGAGAGAAGAGAGAGTTTCAAAGGTTACTTTAGACTTCAGTGCAGCACAGTACCGTTACCACTGGGACGTGAGCATGAGTCTGGCATTGTTCTCGTCGTAGCAAATTGATCACTGGAAAGTATGTACGTAAAACGATGAGCAAACTGATTCTTTTTATGCATCAGTAAGCCCTGCGTTCAGAGCGTTAGCTAGGTCTGTTTTCAGCATGTGTAACAGTAAACACAACTTGCATTTATGTTAGATTTTCTTAAAGGCCCCTACTGCACACACATTGAAACATTCTTCAGCTTGTTTGGTAGTGGGGTGGAGGTTTCCTGTTATAAGCAATGGTTTAGTGTGATCTTTTCTGTATGTATTTCACATCATGAGCAAGACGGTGAGTGAGAGAGAGAGAGAGAGAGAGAGAGAGAGAAGAGAGAGAGAGAGATTTGCAGAAGCATTATGACTTTATGAAGACTGAATATGGGTTTGATGATAGACTAAAAAAGCTCTCTGTGTTGTTCCACCACATAAAATGATGACAACCAGTAAACTAAATATGCCATGTACATATCATCTCTCTCTCTCTCTCTCTCTCTCGTCTCTCTCCTCTCTCTCTACTCTCTACTCTCTCTCCTCTCTCATCCTCCTCTCTCTCTCTCTATGTGAATATTATTCGTTATGGAAACATCACAGAAAGACAAAGTGCAATTCTTGTATTGTTGTCCAGCTTTAAGAAATTTCAGAGTAAACTACTGCAGAGAAAAACATCTTCAGCCCAAAATTTACATTAATCCATACAGTTTTTACAGTGTCAACTGAATTTTACTCATGTCGTAGAGTATGGCGTCTACTGTTTGTAATCTGGCCACATACACCTAAATAGGACTGATCAGAATACATATGCATAAATGTGTTACATGTTTAAAATGTTGAGCTTCCTGCGTCAATTCCTTGATCTGATTTGTTTATGATTGTCAGAGTATTTCGTTTATGATCAGGACGCTTACCCCATTTTTCTTTGTTCATTTAACATTTGATGTTTAAGCCCATGATCTTTTCAGACTAAATATCATACTATGTGAATCGTGAATCTCTGTGTTTGTCTGGTGTGTGTGTTGTGTGTGTGAGTGTGTGTGTGTGTGTGTGTGTGTTGTGTTTGTGTGTGTGTGTGTTGTTTGTGTGTGTGCATTTGTGTCGTGCGTGTGTCGTGCGCGTGCCTGTGCGTATGGTGTGTGTGTGTGTATGCGGAAGAGAGAGCCGAAATTTAACACACACACACACACACACATACACAAACACACACACATACGCATGCACTCGCGCGCACGCACAAACACACATACGCACACACAATCACCACACGCACGCTAATAATGGGTCAACAGAGATTTCTTTGAAAAAAATATTTAAACGGTACAGCCTGGCTTTCCCCTCTGTCCGTCACTCATTTACACAGAGTAAACAACAGACTGCTGAGCGCTGGTAGGTCCCAAATGGCGGCCACTGTCAGCTCGGCCTGGAGTTTTCTGTGTGATGGTGTAGTAGGGAGTGATGACGTGTGTGTGTGTGCTGCCGATACGTGTTGTTAACTAGTTTTTTCTCTCTCTTCTCTCTGTCTGTCTCTCTCCCCCCTCTCTCTCTCTGTTTTGGAGGGTCCCCTTCCTCTCTCCCTTCTGTGGAGGGAGGAAGGGGGAGGGGGCGATGTCTTTGTTGTGTATTGTGTTGCAGGCTTTTGTGTGTGTTTCCTTCAAGAAGGGGGGGGGGGGAGGTCAGGCACGGACTGGATTCACGATTTGCATTGTGTTTGCCAATTGCGTGACTGATTTTATTGATTTGGTTCGGTTTTTACGTCGACACCCACCTGAGGTGATATGGCCAACGGGGATAACCATCCCAGGAAAGCGGGGGAAGGGAGACCTATCTAATCCTATATTGACACCACCAGAACAACAATGATGTAAAGATAGGATGGTGAGAAGGCCAGTTTTAATGTAGCGCACCCGGGATTCGAACCCACAAACATTAGCATGTGAATCCGACGCTCAATTGCATTGCATGACATTCTCAATTTCAGTTTATAACCCCCCTCCCGAAACCAGGAAAAGCCCCAGGACCAGACAACATTACTACAGAGATGATTGAAGCCTGGAGGAATTTGGCATAGAAAAAATAACAGTCCTCCTAAATGAAATTTACGACACTGGAAAAATCCCCAAAGATATGTCAAAATCAATTTTCATTCACTTCCAAAGAAGACAAGGGCTATAGAATGCGAACTCCATGCACAGTCAGTTTGATGAGTCATGTAACAAAAATCCTGTTAAGAATTATCATGATGAGGACAAGGAATAGAATCAAAAGAGAAATAGCAGAAGAACAGTGTGGATTTGTGGAGGGGAAAGGAACTATTAATGCCATATACATCCTAAGAACTATCATAGAGAGGTCAATTGAGATGAATAAGGATTTGTATTTATGCTTTGTTGACTATGCCAAGGCTTTCGATCAGATACGACATGAAGAATTGATCAACTAACTGGAGAGACTCAATGATGATGGAAAAGATCTACGAATAATCAGGAATATGTACTGGGAACAAACAGCTGCAATGAGAATAGAAGACAATGTAAGCTCTTTCTAAAACATCAAAAGAGGAGTCATACAGGGTTGTGTTCTGTCACCAGATCTGTTTTCACTTTACAGCGAAAACATCATGAGAAACCTAGAAGAAGATCCTGGATTAAAAGGTTGGAGGGAAAATGATAAACAACATTCGATACGCAGATGACACCGTGCTAATTGCAGAAAATGAAAGGGACCTACAAAACCTTGTGAATATTCTAGAAATAGAAAGCAAAGTTAATAATATAATATAATAATATACAATATTTTATATAGCGCAAAATCTTGATAAAATCAAATCTAAGCGCTAAAACAGACACACACGCACGCACGCACGCACGCACGCACGCACACGCACACACACACACACACCACATACGCACACGCACACGCACACGGCTATAAATGGGGAGAAAGAATAAAAGCAATGGAAAATTATAGAGAGCATACTATATACAATTATATATTACAATGTGATTCCCCTCCGAGTGGAGACAGGCTGCAGAGGGAATTGAGTGAGGTCAGGATTTTATGCAGAGGAGAAAAGGTGAGTTTTGAGAGCGGACTTGAAGGAGACAAAAGTAGGTTGCTGACGGACTGAGAGAGGAAGTTTGTTCCAGGAAAGTGGACCAGAAACAGAGAAGGCTCGTGGACCATAGGTATTGAGCTTAGTGCGTGGAAAGCGAAAAGTCAGAGGATCGGAGGCAGAGCGGAGGGTACGTGAGGGAAGATAGATCTCAAGTAGGCTTGACAGGTAATCGGGGGCTGCGTTATTGAGGCTTTTGTAGCACATGGTGTCTAGTTTGTACTGTATGCGCTTTGATACAGGGAGCCAGTGAAGTTGTGCCAGGAGAGGAGATATGTGGTCAGCTTTTTTCTTTTTGAGTACAAGGCGTGCAGCATTGTTTTGAATGCGCTGCAGGATGTGAATGGTGGAGGCAGGAAGACCAGACAGGAGTGAATTGCAATAATCAATGCGAGACATTATGAAGGAGAGAACGAGTTTTGCAGTTGTTTCGACAGAGAGATTCTTCCTGATCAGGCTTATACGATGGAGGTGATAGTAGCAAGATCTGGCAGTTTGAGAAACAAAGTTGTTCATGGAGAGGGTAGAGTCAATGCAGACACCAAGGTTTTTAGCTGAATCAGAAATTGGGACTGATGTGTTACATAATGGGAGAGAAAGAGGAGGCAGCTGAGAAAGTTTCTGAGGGTGCCAATGAGGATAGCTTCTGTCTTGTCATCATTAAGCTGAAGTTTGTTGAACGTCATCCAGTTCTTAATGTCCGAGTAACACTCAGTGGTGTGAGTCAAGAGGCGCTGTATATTGTTCTGGTGTGTCACTGTCTAGAAGTTGGGTGTCATCAGCATAGAAGTGGTGTTTTATAGAGTGGGAGTAGTGTAATGGGTTGGAACTAAACAGCAGGAAGACTGAAGTCATGGTGATCAGTAAAAAACATGAAATCCCCTCATGCAAAATGACAGCAAATGGCACAACCTTGACACTGGTTGATAAGTTCAAATACCTGGGAACGGTCATTTCATCAGACGGCAGATGCACAACAGAAATAACCGGCAGAATCGGCCAAGCCAAAACAGCATTCAAGAAGATGACAAGCATTCTTACCAACAAATGCTTATCAATTAACATCAGGAAGAGAGTCCTTGAATGTTATATAGAACCAATAATCAATTTGGGCCGATACATTTAAGGCCCGTACAAGATATTTCCCCCCTGTAAATAACCATTATAAGTGGGAACACTCTATTTGGGCCAATACATTAAGACCCGTACAACATACTTTTTTTCACCCTGTATATTGTAGTCTACGTGGATTGCATGCGTATATATATATATCTGGTAGGTGTGTGTGCTTTGATTTAAATTTTCACGATTTGGCGCCACATAGTTATTATTGTTAATAAGTATGCTTCGTAGTCGCATAATATTTTAGAATATGTGAACTGTTAGCAGGACCCGTTTTCTACTCTGAAAAATACAGGAGGATAAACTGATAGACAATAGATTGATAAAGAAGATGTACTCCTTCTAACATTTTTCTTAAAATGATCTTTTTTACTATTGAAGATTTGAACATGGACTGCCGTGTTGATGTCATTTGCAATGGGTAGATATCTCCAAAAATGGTTTAAAAACAACCAGCATTCAAGGGTGTTACAACATAATGGTTTCAACGTACCCAATGCATTAAGAATAATACTGAATGTGCGACAGAGGGCAAAACTGAATATGCAGAGCTCCCAATTTTCCATTTTCTCACAAATCCGAGAAAATTGACATGCTGATTCCGAGAAAAAATGTGCTCTCCGAGAAAATAAGAAAAATTGGACCGATAATTTTTTTTTTATTCTGCAAAGTAGTCGGCTGTTTGTCAGTCTGTTGAGCTCTCGTAGCAGATGACGAAATTTCGGAAAGAGGGCCACATCTGGTATGATTTTCCGCTATAGTCATGGTGTTTTTTGTTCGTCAGGCCCGGTTGTGGTGGTGGTGGTGGTGGTGGTGGTAGTGGTAATGAGGATGGTGACGGTAGTTATGGTGGTGGTAGTGGTGGCAGTGGTGGTGGTGGTGGTGGTGATTGTGGTTGCACAACATCAAGCGATTAGCATCAAAGAAACATTTTCAGAACAGATGATACATTTCTTTCTATGAACCTTTCTCAAGCCCTGTATGCGCTCTTTGTGATGTGTGCGTGCGTGCGTGCGTGTGTCTATGCGTATGTGTGTGTGTGCGTGGTGCGTGCGTGTTTGCATGCTGTGTGGTGTGGTGTATGCGTGCGTGCGTGCATGCGTGCATGCATGTGTGTGTGTGTGTATGTGTGGTGTGTGCGTGTGTGTGTGTGTGTGTGTTGTGTGTGTGTGTGTGTGTGTGTGTGTGTGTGTGTGTGTGTGTGTGTTGTGTGTGTGTGTGTGTGTGTGTGTGTGTGTGTGGTGTGATGTGTGTGTATTATTTTTATGTTCCTTGACAGTTGTTCTGCATGGTTTCCAATAATCATTTTTTTGTCAGTGTCTGTTGTACTTGGACTGAACGTTTTCTGTTATTCCTATAAAGTGTTACAAATAGGACTCGGGCTGTTTGCACAATATAGGTGATATCGTTATTATTATCGGTAGTGGAAGTAGTAGTAGTAGTAGTGGAAGTATTATTATCATTACTAGTAGTAATAGTATAGTAGTAGTAGCAGTAGTAGTAGTAGTGGCAGTAGCGTAGTAGTAGTAGTAGTAGTACTAGTAATAATGTCAGTATCATTGTTAATAAAGTAAAATCATTATCATTATCATTATTATTATTATTATAATTATTATTATTATTTCTATATCATCTGTTAAATAATTATTATAATAATAATAATACCAAATCATAATAATCATAATCATAATCATAATAACAATAATAATAATAATAATTAATAATGATGATTTTACTGTTATTAACATGATACTGACACTATTACTATTACTACTACATGTACTATTACTATACATACTACTACTACTACTAACTACTACTACTACTACTACTACTGTACTGCTACTACTTACTACTACTACTACTACTACTACTACTACTGCTGCTGACTCTGCTGCTACTGCTATCTACTACTACTGCTACTATCTACTACTACTCTACTGCTACTACTCTGCATCTACTACTTGAGCTGTACTACTACTCTACTGCTACTATGCTACTACTAACTGCTGCTGACTGTACTGCTGCTACTACTACTACTACTACTACTACTGCTACTACGCTACTACTACTGCTGCTGACTACTACTGCTACTGACTACTACTACTATAGCTACTGCTACTACTGCTACTGACTACTACTACTACTGACTACTGCTGCTGCTGCTACTACTACTACTACTGCTGACTCTATGCTCTACTGCTGCTGCTACTGCTACTACTACTGCTGCTGCTATACTATGCTACTACTATCTACTGCTACTACTACTGCTACTACTACTACTACTGCTGCTACTACTGCTACTACTACTCGCTACTAGCTACTACTGCTAACTCTACTACTATGCTCTACTACTACTGCTACTATCTACTGCTACTACTCTACTACTACTACTCTACTACTGCTACTGCTACTACTACTACTGCTACTACTACTACTGCTACTGCTACTAACTCTCTACTACTACTTACTACTACTACTACTACTACTCTACTCACTACTACTGCTACTACTACTACTACTACACTACTCTCTACTGCTACTACTACTACTGCTCTCTACTACTAGCTACTACTACTACTCTACTACTACTACTACTACTGCTGCTACTGCTACTACTACTGCTGCATGCTACTACTACTACTCTACTACTACTACTACACTCTACTACTACTACTACTACTACCACTAGCTCTGCTACTACTACGCTACTACTACTACTACTACTAGCTACTACTACTACTACTACTACTGCTCTACTACTACTACTGCTATCTACTACTACCTACTACTCACTACTACTGCTACTACCTACTCACATACTACTGCACTACTACTACTACTACTACTACCACCACTAGCTCTACTACTACTACTTACTATCTTACTACTACTACACCACACTCACTACTACTCACTACTACTACTACTACTACTACTACTACTGCTCTACTCTACTACTACTACTACTACTACTACTACTACTACTACTACTACTACTACTACTACTACTACTACTACTACTACTACTACACACTATCCACCACCCCCACCACTACACCACTACTACTACTACTACTACTACTACTACTACTACTCTACTACTGCTACTACTACTACACACTACTACTATTGCTGCTGCTACTGCTACTACTACTACTACTACTACTACTACTCTACTACCACTACTACTACTACTGCTACTACTACTACTGCTGCTGCTGCTGCTGCTGCTACTACTACAATACTGCTACTACTACTACTGCTGCTGCTGCTGCTACTACTGTACTACAACTACTACTACTACCACCACACATTAAAACTACTACACTACTACTGTCACTACTTCTACTACTGTTATTACTATTACTAAATTACTACTGCCTTTCTACTATACTACTACTACTGCTGCTGCTGCTGCTGCTGCTGCCACTCCTGACATACTACTACTACTACTATACTACTACTACTACTGCTTGCAATGCAGAAACCTGGAGCACGGGGCGAGGAAGTCGAAGGGTTAATTTAAAGGCAGGGCTCGCTGGGCGTGTCCTTGTTGCTGTTGGGTTGGCTGGTGTCTGCAGACACGTTTCAGATGACCAAAGTGATTGCAGAAGTTACAGCGTGCGTTGATGAGACGACAGTCACGACGTAGGTGGGTGGGTGTAAGATCCACGTGAGAAACATCGTTTCGTTGATTGGCTGATCCTTAGGCGTGGTTATCTTGGCTGGTTTTGAAATGCCTACCAGTTCCTAGTGTCGAACTGCCTGGGCGGGGTTTAATGTGCCCGAAGCGGACTGATTGGCTTGTTGTCGTCTGTGGAACACCCACCACTTCCAAGTGTCGAACTGCCTGGACGGGGTTTAATGTGCCCGAGGCACACTGATTGGCTTGCTGGCTGGTTTGGAAGCGCCCACCATTACCTAGTGTCGAACTGCCTGGGCGGGGTTTGTGGCAAGAATTGTTGAAGGCGCTGATGAAGGGTTGGTGACAAAAATCAAACCGCGCAGTGCATTGACACAGTCTGTAACTGGATTACATATTCCTTAAAACAGTTGATATACTTTTTTTTTTCGAGTAAGGTTTGATACGTCCCAGGTTCGATAGGTCCCAGGTTCGATATGCCCCCACACCACACCCTACACCCCCACATCCCCTAACCCCCAAAACATACACCCACACCCACAAACCTACATACACCCACACCACAAACCTACATACACCCACACCCACAATCCACACCCAAACAAAACCCACACCCACCCCAAACCCACCATCCCACACCCACCCATCCCCCACACCCACCCCTCAACCACCCCACCCCCAACACCCACACCTCCACACCACCCACACCGAACCACCACACCACACCGAACGACCATACCACACCACACCACCCAACATCCACACCACCACACCCATACCCACCACCCACAAACACACTACCCACACCACCACCACACCCAAACAACCCACACCACACCTCCACCCAAACCCACACCCACCACCACCACCACCACACCAACCACACCCACAGAACCCACATCCTCACCACCCACAACCCACACCACCCACACCCACACAAACCCACACCTCACACCACCAACTACCACACCAACTACACCCACACCCACATCACCCCACCCAACACTACCCACACCACATAACCCACACCCACATCCCACCACCCACACCCCACTACCCATATCCACACTACCCACACCATCACCACCCATACCAACACCCACATCACATACACCCACACCACCCCACCATCATCTGCACCCACACCATCAACACCTACACCATTCACACGGACACTCACACCACCCACATTTACGACACCACACCTCCACATTACCCACACCACCCCACCACCATTCACATGGACATCACACCACCCACATCATCTGCACACCACACCTCTCACACCCACACCACACACACCATCCACACATCCACATCAACCACACCCACACCCCACCACCCACACATCATACACACGGACACTCACACCACCCACATCCCAACCACCCACACCATCCATACGGACACTCACACCACCCACATCCCAAACACCCACACTACCCACCACCCACACCTCTACACCTCACACACCATCCACACCACCAACCACACCAACACCCACACATGCACCCCCCAGCCCCCCACCACCCCACACACCTCTCCACCACACCACCACCACCATACCCAGACGCACACCTCCACACCACCCACACCCACCGCCAACACCCACAACACACCCTCAATCAACACACCCCCACCCACACACTACACCCACATCTCCACACCACGCACACCCACAATCATGCACACCCACACCTCAACCACCAACACGGACACCACACACCCACACTCACACCCCAAAACCTACACCTACAACACCCCCTCAATCACACCACCAACACCACACCTCCACACAACCCACACTCACACCCACCCACATCACAACCACCCACATGGACGCCCACACCACCTAAACCTACATTTACCACATCACCCACACGCACACCACCCCCACACTTATCACAACACCCACACCACCCCCACACCTCCCACACCTCATCAACCACACCCACACCCCACCATCCACACCACCCACATCCACACTACCCACATCCACACCACCCACACCCACACCATCCACATGGACACTCACACCACCCACATCCCAACCACCTACCCCACCCACGCATACACCATCCAAACACCAACCAACCACACCTCCACCACCATCCACCACCCAGATGCACACTCCCACACCACCCACACCGAAACCCCACCACCTACACCCACAACAACCACCTCAATCGCACCACCCACACCACACACCCACATCTCCACACCACACACACACACACACACACACCACAACCACCCACAGCACCAACACGGACACCCACACCACCCACACTTACCACACCACATCAACGACAACACACCACCCATCCACACCCACACCTCACCACCCACATCCACACCACCCACACCCACACCATGCACATGGACACTAACACCACCCACATCCCAACCACCACCACCCACACCACTCACCTCCACACCTCACAAACCAACACAACACACACCCACACCAGCACCCACACCACCCACATCACACCAACCACAACACCATCCACACATACATCACTCACACACCAACCAACCACACATCTCACACCTCCACCACCACCACCACCACACAACCACCCAGACGCACACCTCCCCACCACCCACACCCACCATCTACACCCACAACACCCCCTCAATCACACCACCACCCACCCATACTTACCACACCACCCACACACCCTGACACCACCCACACCTCCACATCAACCACACCCACACCCCACCACCACCACCCACACCCACATCCACGACACACACACACACACACACACACACACCTCCATCACCACCACCACCACCACCAGACGCACACCTCCACACCACCCACACACCACCACCTACATCTACAACACCTCTCAATCACACCACCCACACTTACCACACCACGCACACCACAGCACCCATACCACACCACCCACACCACCCCACATCAAACACACCAACACCCACCACCCAGATCCACACCACACACAACCACGCCACCCACAACCACTCCATCCATACGGACACTCACATCACCCACCACCCACACCCACACCACCCATACTTGCCACACCACCCACACCTCTATGTCAACCACACCCACACCCCACTTGAACTTGAAATAGCTGTCATGTAAATGTACATTTTTTAACGAAACCAGACGTTACTCATAATTCATGGTTGAATGGCTTCATTTGAAAACATAAGGCGCACATTGTCGACTGTCAGTATGAAGTAATACAGGCCTTTTGAAGGTGGTGTTACGTTGCCTGATCAACACTGCAAGTGTATGCAATTCTCAAATTTAGGAAGATTTTGAAAGATGTAGAGAACCAACCCATCAGTTGCATGTCTCAAACTGAAGGGGACAATGACTTGGTCGCCTTCATCTTCATTTTCTCTGAGCAACCGAGCATCAGACAACAATCTCCATTTCCTTGTCCCGTAGTATTCCTCCATTTTAACCCTTTCACCCCCGCATCCTACACCGCCAACTGCAAAAGCTGAACACTCTGGCTTCCTCACCCTATCCACCAGCTTCATGTAGGAAGTTGGTGGATAGGGTGAGGGATGAAATGGTAAGTTTGCTTTGTCATCATGGATACAGTGCTCGATGCTGGTGGATAGGGTGAGGGAGTACTGACATTGCTGGATGCTGGTGGATAGGGTGAGGGAGTCTGACAGTGCTGGATGTGGTGGATAGGTGAGGGAGTACTGACATGCTGGATGTTGGTGGATAGGGTGAGGGAGTGCTGACAGTGCTGGATGCTGGATGTTGGTGGATAGGGTGAGGGAGTACTGACATTGCTGGATGCTGGTGGATAGGGTGAGGAGAGTACTGACAGTGCTGGATGTTGGTGGATAGGGTGAGGGAGTACTGACAGTGCTGGATGTTGGTGGATAGGTGAGGAGTACTGACAGTGCTGGATGTTGGTGGATAGGGTGAGGGAGTACTGACAGTGCTGGATGTTGGTGGATAGGGTGAGGAGTACTGACAGTGCTGGATGTTGGTGGATAGGGTGAGGGAGTAGCTGACATTGCTGGATGCTGGTGGATAGGGTGAGGGAGTGCTGACAGTGCTGGATGCTGGTGGATAGGGTGAGGGAGTACTGACAGTGCTGGATGTTGGTGGATAGGGTGAGGGAGTACTGACAGTTGCTGGATGCTGGTGGATAGGGTGAGGGAGTACTGACATGCTGGATGCTGGTGGATAGGGTGAGGGAGTACTGACAGTGCTGGATGTGGTGGATAGGGTGAGGAGTACTGACAGTGCTGGATGTTGGTGGATAGGGTGAGGGAGTCTGACATGCTGGATGTGGTGGATAGGGTGAGGGAGTTGCTGACAGTGCTGGATGTGGTGGATAGGGTGAGAGAGTACTGACATGCTGGATGTGGTGGATAGGGTGAGGGAGTACTGACATGCTGGATGTGGTGATAGGTGAGGATTAAGGGGTGGTGGTGAGGAAAGTGACAGGATAGAAGTAGTAACAGCTAATTTTATTATGTATATTTTATAATGTAATTAATAATAGATAATGTTATTTTTATTTTATATGAGCGCAGAAAGTACTTAGATAAAATCAAATATTTCCGTTATTTTCAGTTTGTTTGTTGTTTTCTGGTCTGCTTTGGTGTCAGCAGTAGCTTTACATCAACATTTTGGTTATCAATAGTTTGTAGGTTTTGTTATTTAAGGGACACATTGTTGTAGGTATTGTTCTTTCCACACACACACACACACACACACACACACACACACACACACACACACACACACACATACACGCATGCAGCACACACACACACACACACGCACGCACGCACACACGCACACATACACACACACGCACTCACACACATACACGCACACACAAACATACACATACACACACGCACACACACACACGCACACACGCATCACAGACACATGCTCGCGCGCATAAACACAAACACACACAGAGACAACATACATGCCACACACACCCCACACACACACACACATACACACACGCGCGCACACGACACACACACACACACACGCACCGTCTAATATCACTCATAGTGAACAGACGTTAAATTAAAGAACGAACACACACACGCATACTCATATATACAATAAATTACAATTACAATATTTATATAGCGCAAAATCTTGATAAAATCAAATCTAAGCGCTGAAGCAGACACACACGCACGCACGCACGCACGCACGCACGCACGCAGCACGCACACACACACCACCACCACACACACACACACACACACACACACACACACACACACGCATGGCTATAAATGGGGAGAAAGAATAAAAGCAATAAAAGCAAGAATAAAAGCAATGGAAAATTATAGAGAGCATAGCATATACAATTATATATTATAACCATGTGATTCCCCTCCGAGCGGAGACAGGCTGCAGAGGGGGGGGGGGGTTGAGTGAGGTTAGGATTTTATGCGGAGGAGAAAAGGTGAGTTTTGAGAGCGGACTTGAAGGAGACAAAAGTAGGTTGCTGACGGACTGAGAGAGGAAGTTTGTTCCAGAGAGTGGACCAGAAACAGAGAAGGCTCGTGGACCATAGGTATTGGAGCTTAGAGCGTGGAAAGCGAAAAGTCAGAGGATCGGAGGCAGAACGGAGGGTACGTGAGGGAAGATACCTCTCAAGTAGGCTTGACAGATAATCGGGGGCTGCGTTATTGAGGCTTTTGTAGCACATGGTGTCTAGTTTGTACTGTATGCGCTTTGATACAGGGAGCCAGTGAAGTTGTGCCAGGAGAGGAGATATGTGGTCAGCTTTTTTCTTTTTGAGTACAAGGCGTACAGCATTGTTTTGAATGCTGTTTTGAATGAGTCCTATATGTATTATGTGTGTGTGTGTGTGTGTGTGTGAGAATATTTTGTGTGTGTGTGTGTGTGTGTGTGTGTGTGTGTGTGTGTGTGTGTGTGTGTGTGTGTGTGTGTGTGTGTCGTGCGTGTGTGTGTGGGTGTGCATACGTATACGTACACTGCATATGATGTTACGTCGTTACTAACAATGTTAATCTCAGTTTCCCGGCAGCGGTATACATCTACATGTGTTTGTCCTGCCATGTTCATAATCAGTCATACATCTACATGTGTTTGTCCTGCCATGTTCATAATCAGTCATACATATACATGTGTTTGTCCTGCCATGTTCATAATTAGTCAGTGATCACTGTACATGTGTTTGTCCTGCCATGTTCATAATCAGTCATACATCTACATGTGTTTGTCCTGCCATGTTCATAATCAGTCATACATCTACATGTGTTTGTCCTGCCATGTTCATAATCAGTTATACATCTACATGTGTTTGTCCTGCCATGTTCATAATCAGTCACACATCTACATGTGTTTGTCCTGCCATGTTCATAATCAGTCACACATCTACATGTGTTTGTCCTGCCATGTTCATAATCAGTCATACATCTACGTGTGTTTGTCCTGCCATGTTCATAATTAGTCATACATCTACATGTGTTTGTCCTGCCATGTTCATAATCAGTCATACATCTACATGTGTTTGTCCTGCCATGTTCATAATCAGTCACACATCTACATGTGTTTGTCCTGCCATGTTCATAATCAGTCATACATCTACATGTGTTTGTCCTGCCATGTTCATAATCAGTCAGTGATCACTGTACATGTGTTTGTCCTGCCATGTTCATAATCAGTCAGTGATCACTGTACATGTGTTTGTCCTGCCATGTTCATAATCAGTCATACATCTACATGTGTTTGTCCTGCCATGTTCATAATCAGTCATACATCTACATGTGTTTGTCCTGCCATGTTCATAATCAGTCAGTGATCACTGTACATGTGTTTGTCCTGCCATGTTCATAATCAGTCAGTGATCACTGTACATGTGTTTGTCCTGCCATGTTCATAATCAGTCATACATCTACATGTGTTTGTCCTGCCATGTTCATAATCAGTCACACATCTACATGTGTTTGTCCTGCCATGTTCATAATCAGTCAGTGATCACTGTACATGTGTTTGTCCTGCCATGTTCATAATCAGTCACACATCTACGTGTGTTTGTCCTGCCATGTTCATAATCAGTCATACATCTACATGTGTTTGTCCTGCCATGTTCATAATCAGTCATACATCTACATGTGTTTGTCCTGCCATGTTCATAATCAGTCATACATCTACATGTGTTTGTCCTGCCATGTTCATAATCAGTCATACATCTACATGTGTTTGTCCTGCCATGTTCATAATCAGTCAGTGATCACTGTACATGTGTTTGTCCTGCCATGTTCATAATCAGTCACACATCTACATGTGTTTGTCCTGCCATGTTCATAATTAGTCATACATCTACATGTGTTTGTCCTGCCATGTTCATAATCAGTCATACATCTACATGTGTTTGTCCTGCCATGTTCATAATCAGTCACACATCTACATGTGTTTGTCCTGCCATGTTCATAATCAGTCATACATCTACATGTGTTTGTCCTGCCATGTTCATAATTAGTCATACATCTACATGTGTTTGTCCTGCCATGTTCATAATCAGTCATACATCTACATGTGTTTGTCCTGCCATGTTCATAATCAGTCATACATCTACATGTGTTTGTCCTGCCATGTTCATAATCAGTCATACATCTACATGTGTTTGTCCTGCCATGTTCATAATCAATCAGCGATCACTCATTTGGTAAACTCATTTCTGAATGGTCCTTCAAGCCCTCATTTAATCTTTTTAATTATTTATCTCTCCTGTCCTTTTCTTTATCAATTGATTATTCATTTATTTATTAACTAAGTAACATAACTCTTGAGAGTCACGGAGTTATCTCCCTTGTAGAATTTCTCAAAACAACACAGTTTGCGCTACCCATTCAGCTAGCATAGACGCAGCCACAAGGCACAGAATTGCAAGCTCAGAACATTCCTCTCTTTAAAATTCTCCCTGCTTCCCTCTTATTTCCTTTGGTGATTCATTTATTTGCTTGTTTTTATGCAGACCTACAGAATGAAAATAGTTTCGTCGTTCACAGTAATACTGATCATTTGTCACTGACAGCAATAACAGTTTGGTGTGGCAGATAGGCAAAGGGTAATGCTATAGACCATTGTAGGCAAAGAGGTAATGCTATAGACCATCGTAGGCAAAAAGGTAATGATATAGACCATTGTAGGCAAAGAGGTAATGCTATAGACCATTCCAGGCAAAGAGGTAATGCTATAGACCATTGTAGGCAAAGAGGTAATGCTATAGACCATTATAGGCAAAGAGGTAATGCTATGACCATTGTAGGCAAAGAGGTAATGCTATAGACCATTGTAGGCAAAGAGGTAATGCATAGACCATTGAGCAAAGAGGTAATGCTATAGACCATTGCAGGCAAAGAGGTTAATGCTATAGACCATTGTAGGCAAAGAGGTAATGCTATAGACCATTGTAGGCAAAGAGGTAATGCTATAGACCATTGTAGGCAAAGTAGGTAATGCATAGACCATTGTAGCAAAGAGGTAATGCATAGACCATTGTAGGCAAAGAGGTAATGCTATTAGACCATTGTAGGCAAAGAGGTAATGCCATAGACCATTATAGGCAAATAGGTAATGCTATAGACCATTGTAGGCAAAGAGGTAATGCCATAGACCATTATAGGCAAAGAGGTAATGCTATTGACCATTGTAGGCAAAGAGGTAATGCTATAGACCATTGTAGGCAGAGGTAATGCTATAGACCATTGCAGGCAAATAGGTAATGCTATAGACCATTGCAGGCAAAGAGTAATGCTATAGACCATTGTAGGCAAAGAGGTAATGCTATAGACCATTGTAGGCAAAGAGGTAATGCTATAGACCACTGCCTTGTACCAACCCACAAGGTGTATTTAATCAGCTTGGGGTATTTGAGACATGTACAGTTTGTGATGTCAACAAGCAGAAAACTATTTTGGAGCCAACCCGACAGTCTATCAGTGATCATTGATGTTGTATGATTTTGTTGTTGTTGCTATTTGTTTGTATGCTCAATGGTGTCTTGAAGTCAGAGAAAAAGTCAATAAACGCAAATTGAACATTTTCAATATTTGTGATTTTTGTGTTTACTCAGCGAGAAAGAGAGAGAGAGAGAGCGCTTGTTTGCTTGCTTGCTTGTGTGTGTGGTGTGTGTGTGTGTGTGTGTGTGTGTGTGTGTGTGTGTGTGTGTGTGTGTGTGTGTGTGTGTGTGCGTACATGTGTGTGTGTGTGTGTATGTGCATGTGTGGTGTGTGTGTGTGTGTGTGTGCATGTGTGCGTGTTTGTGCGTGCGTTCATACGTGTGTAGACAACGTTATTTTCTGTTTTGTGGCAGAATGACGTAGTGATTTCAGGACTGCAGACTACAACCATAACAAGCCTGAGACAGAATCACGTTTTTATTTGACGTTTTCCAGCAAACGACACGTACAGATTCCGATTAACTTGTGTTCATGGCACTGACAAGGAAGTCTCACAACACTTCCATATAAAAGACACTTGCAGAACAAACTATAAGTGGTGGTGTTCCAACCAAAAGCCTTAAAATGACCTTGAAAAAAAATAAACAGCGGTGTTTCCAATCCTGGAACTTTTAAATTTTTGAATCAAAGACACGTAAGTCTTCATTCATATGGTAACCTTTCCTTAAGTTCTTGGAATCAAAGCGTAAGGTCTTCATTCATATTGGTAACCTTTCCTTTAAGTTGTTGTAATTCAAAGCTGTAAGGTCTTCATTCATATTGGTAACCTTTCCTTTAAGTTTGTGTGTGTGGTAAGTTTACATTGAACTGCCTTAGTTGTTCAGCGTAAGGTCTTCATTCATATTGGTAACCTTTCCTTTAAGTTGTTGTAATTCAAAGCGGTGAGGTCTTCATTCATATTGGTAACCTTTCCTTTAAGATTCTGTAAATCAAAGCTGTAAGGTCTTCATTCATATTGATAACCTTTCCTTTAAGTTTAAATAGATTTAAAACAAATGAAACAAACAGCAACACCAACTCAAATGTAAAACTGTTTACATCATATGACTTTATATTGTTTAAAAACATACAATAAACTAGTAGATATGACGTGTGTATGATTTTTGCTCAATCCATCGTACATAAATCTTCAGTTTAGTCAATGATATTGTAATAATATTCTGCAAGCATTGTCCTGTATTCGTGTTTTGTCAAAACTTGATAAACAAGTTTCGAACCGAATGGCAAGGTGAGGGATGACATATCCGGACACAGCCACCAGCACCAACCAGTCCAGCCCAGCCCCTGGACCAAAAGAGAATGGAAGATCTCTCTCTCTCGCCCCATTCTGGGCCATAATCTTTCTTTTGGGCAGCCCGCCCGGCCACCAGTTCCAATACCTGTCAGCACCTTTCCCCTTACTATAGTCTCGACACTTAGCAGTCGGAAACTCCCAAAGCTGCCTTACTTCAACCACAGGGGTTCTCGAACGGCCCCGAAAGTGGCCAGGCATGATGCTCCAGACACAGATCATTTTACTGTTCAGCAACAATAATAATAGTATTAGTAACAGCACTAGTACTAGTAGTAACAGTAGCAGCAGTTGTAGTAACAGCAATAGCAACAGCCAAAATAGAAGTAACAGCAGTTGTAGGAACAGCATTATTAGTAACAGTAATAGCAGAAGTAGTAACACAGTAACAGTTGTAGTAATACAGCGGTAACAGCAGTATTGATCACAGAAAAAGTAGGAACAGCAGCAGCAGTAGTAGTAACAGTAGTAGCGGTAGTAGTAATAGTAGTAGTAGCAGTAGCAATGGCAATAGTAGTAATAGCATTGGTATTTGTAATGGTAGTAGCAGTAGTACTAGCACCAGCAGTAGCAGAGCAGTAGCAGCAGCAGTGTATGGCAGCATTGGTATTTGTAATGGTAGTAGCAGTAGTACTAGCAGCAGTAGTAGTAGCAGTAGCAGCAGCTGCAGCAGTAGTAGCAGTAGTAATAGTACCAGCAGTAGCAGAGCAGTGTAATAGTACCAACAGTAGTAGCAGTAGTAATAGTACCAGCAGTAGCAGCAGCAGTAGTAATAGCAGCAGCATAGTAGTGCAGTACAGCAACAGCAATAGTAGTTGCAGTAGCAGCAGCAGCAGCAGCAGCAATAACAGCATGCAGTACTAGTAGCTAGTAGCAGTAGCAGCAGTAATAGCAGTAGAAGCGATAGTAGCAGCAGTAGTAGTAGCAGCATAGTAGTAGCGAGTAGCAGAGCATGCAGCAGATAGTAGTAGTAGCAGTAGTAATAGCAGCAGTAGTAACTGTTACAACAGCAGTAACAACAGCAATTATAGCAACAGTAGTAACTGTTACAACAGCAGTAACAACAGCAATTATAGCAACAGTAGTAAACTGTTCAACAGCAGATAAAACAGCAATTATTAGAACAGTAGTAACAGTATAACAACAGTCAACAGCA
>JAPXFY010000049.1:30000-37500 GCA_030674185.1 Monoplex corrugatus | reverse complement strand
CTGCCTACCTACCTACCTGCCTGCCTGCCTGCCTGCCTGCCTACCTACCTACCTGCCTGCCTGCCTACCTACCTACCTACCTGCCTGCCTGCCTGCCTGCCTACCTACCTACTTGCCTGCCTGCCTACCTACCTACCTACCTGCCTGCCTGCCTACCTACCTACCTACCTGCCTGCCTGCCTGCCTGCCTGCCTACCTACCTACCTACCTGCCTGCCTGCCTACCTACCTACCTACCTGCCTGCCTGCCTACCTACCTACCTACCTACCTGCCTGCCTGCCTACCTGCCTACCTGCCTACCTGCCTGCCTGCCTACCTACCTACCTACCTGCCTGCCTACCTACCTGCCTGCCTGCCTGCCTGCCTACCTACCTACCTGCCTACCTGCCTGCCTGCCTACCTACCTACCTACCTGCCTGCCTGCCTGCCTACCTACCTGCCTGCCTACCTACCTACCTACCTGCCTGCCTACTACGAGGGTTGTTCAATTTAAGATGACACTAGGCTTGCCGTTTGAAAACGAAGCAACGCACAGAAAAATGTTTATACCAAACACAACTTTAAAGTTTACCTGATTAGCATGCAGAAAATAAAGTTGACATCATGACGCAACTCGGAGTATGACGTAATTACAAATGTGTTTCAAATAGCTGAGCCTGAAAAAAATGGACGTCACCAATGAGCAATTTCGTTTCTACACTTTCACAAGGCTACAACTTGGTGACGATTGTAGGAAGATACACGCAGATTTGCAAGCTGTTTACGGAACGGATTGTGTGTCTTACCGCACAGTTTGCAGGTGGGTCAAACAATTAGGAGCAGGTAGAGTGCCATCTGATTGGGGTAATCGTGCAGAGCGAGCTTTACCAGCTCGGAACGAACAAAACATTGCATATGTGAAAAGACTGATAGAGGAGGATCCACATTCGACTGTGCGGGAATTAAGCGAGGCATGTGAGCTTTCAATTGGCACCATTAACAACATTCTGCACAAAGACCTTCACATGAGAAAACTGGCTGCAAGATGGGTGCCACATCTCTTAAGTGATGATCAGAAGCAGCAGCGGGTGGCATGTTCACGCAAACTGCTCGATGAGTTTGAGCCCAACGGGCCAAAACGACTGTGTGACTTAGTGACGGGAGATGAGAGTTGGCTCACATTCTACGGCATCCCCAACAAACGCTGCAACCGCATGTGGGTTGGCCCTGACGGAGACTGACCAGTTGTTCTTCGCCCAGGATTCCAGAGTCGCAAGCGACTGTTTTCTATTTTTTTCAACACGCAAGGCCTTGTGGCAATTGACATTTTGCCTGAGAAATCAACAATCACTGCCTCCTACTATACCCAAGTTGTGCTCCCCAAAGTTGTAGGAAAAATCCATGAGCAGCGCCCAACCGTCGGCACCCAGAGGACCCTTCTTCTGCATGACAATGCCAGTGCCCATAAGGCGAAGGTCACCACAACCTTCCTGAGCGAGCAAGGGATCCAAGTTTTGGACCACCCACCCTACAGCCCCGACTTGGCCCCATGCGACTTCTGGCTGTTCCCTGTTCTGAAGGAAAAGCTCGCTGGGCGTAAGTTTGACCGGGTACAAGACCTCGCCAAAGCCGTAAGATCAGAGTTGTCTGGTCTGCCTAAAACCGACTATCAGAGGGCGCTTGAGAATTGGCGTAGGAGGCTTGAACTTTGCATCCTAGCCAACGGAGAATACTTCGAGGGGATGTAAAAGTTTCAAGTTGCTGAGATGAGAGGTACGTTTTTTAAGGGGGTGGTGACATCTTAAATTGAACAACCCTCGTATACTACGTAGACACCAGCTACAACAGCAAGGCATTTTATGGTGACAGTCTCCATATATGTGCCCGTTTCGGGCAGCCTGCAGGTCGTCTCCCGTACACCATCAATACACTAGAGGCGGTGTGTGTGTGTGTGTGTGTGTGTGCAGTGAGGTGTGTGGTGTTTGTGATGTGTGTGTGGAGTGTGGTGTTACGGTGTGTGTAGGGGTGTGTGTGTGTGTGTGGGGTGTGTGTAGGGGTGTGTGTGTGTGTGTAGGTGTGTGTGTGTGTGTGTGTGTGTGGGTGTGTGTGTGGTGTGTGTGTGTGTGTAGGGTGTGTGTGTGGTGTGGTGTGTGTGTGTGTGTGTGTCTGTCTGTCTGTCTGTCTGTTTGTTGTCGGTCTGTCTGTTTGTCTGTGTCTGTATCTATCTGTCTTTACTTACTTTTACTTTACTTTTTCCTTCCGCTTGTACCGGTGGGCGTCGCGGGGAGATACAGTCGTCTGTCAGCAGCAAGCGGGTGGCCTGGAGAAGGGACATCTCGTGAGCTCTGAGGGTGTCTGCCACGGAGTCGCTCCATCGTCGTCTTGGTCTTCCTCTGGCTCTCCAGCCAGAGTATCTGGTGTTGTATGCCGAAGAGCTGGATGGTTTAGGGGCATACGTGTGAGGTGTCCGAACCACTTGATCCTCATATGTTCGATGTGTTGTAGGATTGGTGTTGCTCTTACCATGTCTCGTATCACCTCATTTCTGATCTTGTCCCGCCTTGTCTTGTTTACTGCTTTCCTCAGGCATTTCATTTCACAGGTGACCAGTTTTCTCTCGAGGACTTTAGTTAGGGACCATGTCTGGCACTGGTATGTCAGCGTTGGTAGAAAAATGGCGTTAATGAGTTTCGCCTTAGTGCTGGTGGGAATGCTGGGGTGTTTCAGGAGAGGGGCAAGTTGTAGCTGACTGCGTTGGCTTTCTGGCATCTGGTCTCGATTTCTCTGTCTAGTTTGCCATTTTCAGTGAAGATGCTGCCCAGGTATTTAAATTCACTGGCTTGCTTCAACTGGGTTCCGTTGATGTTGATGTCCAGTTTGTTTGGTCTCTTACTGACAGTCATGACCTCGGTCTTGCTGACGCTGATCTTCATGCCGTATGTCTCGCAGCTTTCATTGAGCTGGTCTGTGTGCTCCTGTAGCTGTATCTTGTCATTGTTCACCATTGCCTGGTCGTCCGCAAACATGAGTTCATTGAGTGCCTCAGGGTCTGGGTTTGCCTCCTTCGTAATCTGATCCATATAGATCACGAAGAGAAGGGGGGAAGAGATTACAGCCCTGCCTTACTCCCGATGTCACTGGGAACCAGTCAGATGTTCAACTGGCGGTGCGGACTGCACTCCTGCTGTTGGCATAGATGGCCCGAATGTTGTCTAGCAGCTGGCCCTTGATGTCGTACTGCTCGAGGACCTTCCATAGCTTGTCTCTGTTGACTCGATCAAAGGCCTTTTCTTGATCAACGAATACAAGATGGAGATCTCGGTCATATTCGATCGCCCTCTCGCACAGTTGTCGGAGTGCAAAGATTGCATCGGTGCACCCTCTTCCTTTTCTGAAGCCAAATTGGGCGTCACTGAGGAGATGTTCTGTTTTCGCTCGAGTGCGCTGCTCCAGGATCTTTGCGTACATTTTCCCTACATGGCTGAGTAGTGATATGCCTCTGTAGGTACTGCAGTCTTTCTTGCTGCCCTTCTTCTTCCATATTGGCACCACTATTGCATTTTGCCAGTCTTCTGGTACTTTTCTCTCCTCCCAAGCTTTCTGAAAGATGGTGGTGAGCCACTGAATTCCGGTTTCACCGCACACATGGATGGCTTCAGTTGTTATGCCGTCGTCTCCAGCTGCCTTTCCTTTAGAACTGGTCTTCACTGCTTTTTTACTTCACTCTCTAGGATGGTAGGTTCTGAGTGGTCTAGGTGGCTGGGGTGAACGGGAGTGTGTCTTGGCCGTATCTGATGGGTTTAGTAGGTCTTTGAAATAGTTTTCCCATCTCTTCACTATTTTCTCCTCTTCATGCAATGCTTCTCCTTTTGCATCGTTGATGATAGTGGTCGGATCGAAAGGTTCATCTCGCACTCTCATCGCTTTCACACTCTTGTAAAACTCTCTTGGGGAAGCTTTGCATGTTTCACAGAGTTTTTCACCATACTGGGTCCATGACTTTTCCTTTGCTGTTCTCACAACTTTCTTGCTGTGTCTTCTTGCAAGTCTGTACTTGATGTAGTCCTCTTCATCCTTTGACTTGACCCAGATCTTATATAGTTTCTTCTTTTCCTTGATAGCATCCTTCACTTCTTTGTTCCACCAAGCTGTTGCCTTTCTGTTTCTTCCTCCTGTCTTCTTGGTGCCACAGGCTTCTTTTACATGTATAGTGTCCAGGAGGACTGTCTTGAAGATGCCCCAAGCTTCCTCTACGTTTAGTAATGAAGGGTCACTACAGTCCAATTTTTCACTGACGGTGCACCCTGATCTGAGTCTGCACCTCTTCGTCTTGAAGCTTGTGCATGTTGAGTCTTTCCGGCTGTTTCTTCTTTTTGGTGAACTTCCTCTTCTTCTGAGTGACCAACGTCGTGATGATTGGCCTGTGGTCTGTGTCCAGGCCTGCGTTGGGGATGGCTCTTGAGTCTCTGATGTTGTTCCGCATTCTAGATCTTGCTAGTGTGAAGTCGATTTGAGATGAGACGTCGATATCGCTCCATTTGTACCAGGTGTAGATCTGAGTGGCTCGGTGCTGGAAGAAGGTGTTGGTGACAATAAGGTCATGCTCTGCACACAGTTCCAATACATGGTTGCCGTTGTAGTTGCATGGTGTTCTGTGGTCACTGTGTGGACCAAGGTGTTTTGTCCATGGTGTTCTTCTCTCTCCGACTCTGCCATTGAAATCTCCCATGACGTACAGGTCTTCTTGGTCTGGGATGCTGTTGATGGTGTCCGAGAGTTTTTCAAAGAAGGAGTCCTTATCCTCATCTGAGTAGGAGTCATTACATGGTGCATACACTTGAATGTAGTTGTTGATCTTGTTGTCCTCTCTAATGCCGATCTTCAAGAGTCTCTCTGAACTGAACTCCGTACTCACTAGGTCTTTTGCCTTGTCATGGTGTAAGATGAAACCCACGCCATGTGCTGCTCTCTGTTCCTTGCTTACACCGCTCCAAATGAGAACATAGATCTATCTGTCTGCATCTGTTAAATCTGTTCGTGTATTTCAACGTTTACACGCTGGCTTGCTTGCTTGCTTGCTCGTTAGTTCATTCGTTCGGTCATGCGTCTGTCCGTTTGCTCACTCGTACGCTCGCTCGTTAGCTCGCTTCCTTGCTTGTATCTTTCTTATCTGTTTGTTTGTTTGTTTTGTTTGTTTGTTGTTTGTTTGTTTGTTTGTTTCTCTGTTTGTTTCTCTGTTTGTTTCTGTCTTTCTTTATTTCTTTCCTTCTTTCTTTCTTTCTGTCTTTCTCTTTCTTTATCATCATCATCATCATCATCATCATCATCATCATCACACCACACCACCATCACCACCATCATCGTCGTTGTCGTCATCGTCATCATCAAAATCATTATCACTGTTGATATTCCAAACATTATTACTTTTGACATACCATCAACACGAGTATTACGTTCATTCTTCTTAATATTACTATTGTATTATTACTATTACTGTTGTTATCATTATTACCATCATCATCATCATTGTCATCATTATTATTCTTTATTACTATTGTTACGATTATTATTCTTGTTATTATTAATATTATTGTTGTTGTCAGTATTACTTTTATTATTCTTATTAATAATGATACTTGAGTCATTATTATTCAGATTAGTACTACTGTCATTACTACCACTTTTATTTGTTGAATCGTGTTCATCAACAAATTTATAGACAAGACCACTTCAACCATTCCACCAACTTGGGTACACGTACCAATCTTTCTTCCTGCATACCTCTTTTAACCACCAACCTACCTACCTTTCCACTTACCTACCTGTCCACCTACCTACCTACCTACCTGTCCACCTACCTATCTACCTACCTGTCCACCTACCTATCTACCTACCTACCTACCTACCTACCTACCGACCTAATTGTTCACCTACCTACCTACCTACCTACCTCCCTACCTATCTATCTACATACTATTCCTGCTGGAATACTTGGGCCGGCACTACACCGGCCAACCAACTTTAGGGGAATGCATCCATGAATATACTAGCCATTCCCGATTTGAAGGTTGTCTCCCGTAGACCACTTATACACGAGAGGCGCTTTTCTTTGTGTGTGTGTGTGTGTGTGTGTGTTTTGTGTGTGTGTGTGTGTTGTGTCTGTGGTGTGTGTGTGTGTGTGTGTGTGTGTGTGTGTGTGTGTGTGTGTGTGTGTGTGTGTGTGTCTGTTCGTGATGTGTGTGTGTGTGTGTGTGTGTGTGTGTGTGTTGTGTGTGTGTGTGTGTTGTGTTTTGTGTGTGTGTGTGTGTGTTGCGTATGCGTCTGCGTTGCGTGTGTGTGTGTGTGTGTGTGTGTGTGTGTTGTTGTTTTTGTTTGTTTGTTGTGTGTGTGTGTGTGTGTGTGTGTGTGTGTGTGTAGTGCGGTTAATGGTGTGTGTGTGTGTGTGTGTTGTGTTTTGTGTTTGTTTGTTGTGTGTGTGTGTGTGTGTGTGTGTGTGTGTGTGTGTGTGATGTGTGTGTGTGTGTCGCGGTGTATTGTGTGTGGTGTGTGGTGTGTGTGTGTGTGTGTGGTGTGTCCGCGGTGTTTTCAATGTGTGTGTTGTGTGTGTGTGTGTGTGTGTGTGTGTGTGTGTGTGTGTGTGTGTGTGTGTGTGTGTGTGTGTGTGTGTGTTGTGTGTGTGTGTGTGTTGTGTGTATGTGTGTGTGTGGGTGTTTTTGTGTGTGTGTGTGTGTGTGTGTGTGTGTGTGTGTGTGTGTGTGTGGGTGTATGTGTGTGTGTGTGGTGTCCGCGGTGTTTTCATGTGTGTGTGTGTGTGTGTGTGTGTGTGTGTGTGTGTGTGTGTGTGTGTCCGCGGTGTTTTCAATGTGTGTATGGTGTGTGTGTGTGTGTGTTGTGTGTGTGTGTGTGTGTCTGTCTGTCTGTCTCTTCTGTCTGTCTGTCTGTCTGTCTGTCTGTCTGTCTGTCTGTCTGTCGGTCGGTCTGTCTGTCTGTCACTCTGTCTGTTTGTCTGTGTCTGTATCTATCTCTCTGCATCTGTTAATCTGTTCGTGTATTTCAACGTTTACACTCTGGCTTGCTTGCTTCCTCGTTAGTTCGTTCGTTCGGTTATGCGTCTGTCCGTTTGCTCACTCGTACGCTCGCTCGTTGGCTCGCTTCCTTGCTTGTATCTTTCTTGTCTGTTTGTTTGATTGTTTGTTTGTTTGTTTGTTTGTTTGTTTATTTTTTATTTTTTGTTTGTTTGTTTTGTTTGTTTGTTTGTTTTCTTTTTTGTTTGTTTCTTTCTTCTTCTGTTTTTTCTGTCTTTCTTTCTGTCTTTCTTTCTCTTTCTTTTATTTGTATCTTTGTTTGTCGACGTTATTCTTGAAATCATCATCATCATCATCGTCGTCGTCATCGTCATCATCATTGTCATCACCGTCGTCGTCGTCGTCATTCGTCATCATCATCATCATCATCATCATCATCACCACCACTCACCACCATCATCGTCGTTGTCGTCATCGTTATCGTCATAATCATTAT
>JAPXFY010000049.1:17500-22500 GCA_030674185.1 Monoplex corrugatus | reverse complement strand
CCTATCTACCTACCTACCTGTCCACTCACCTACCTGTCCACCTACCTATCTACCACCTGTCCACCTACCTATCTACCTACCTGTCCACCTACCTATCTACCTACCTGTCCACCTACCTATCTACCTACCTGTCCACCTACCTATCTACCGACCTGTCCACCTACCTACCTACATACCTGTCCACCTACCTACCTACCTGTCCACCTACCTATCTACCTACCTGTCCACCTACCTACCTACCTGTCCACCTACCTATCTACCTAACTGTCCACCTACCTACCTACCTACCTACCTGTCCACCTACCTACCTGTCCACCTACCTATCTACCTACCTGTCCACCTACCTACCTGTCCACCTACCTATCTACCGACCTGTCCACCTACCTATCTACCGACCTGTCCACCTACCTATCTACTTACCTACCTGTCCACCTACCTATCTACCTACCTGTCCACCTACCTACCTGTCCACCTACCTATCTACCTACCTACCTACCTGTCCACCTACCTATCTACCTAACTGTCCACCTACCTATCTACCTACCTGTCCACCTACCTATCTACCTACCTGTCCACCTACCTACCTGTCCACCTACCTATCTACCTAACTGTCCACCTACCTACCTGTCCACCTACCTACCTGTCCACCTACCTACCTACCTACCTACCTGTCCACCTACCTATCTACCTACCTGTCCACCTACCTACCTGTCCATCTACCTATCTACCTACCTGTCAGCCTACCTATCTATCTACTTACCTGTCCACCTACCTACCTACATACCTGTCCACCTACCTATCTACCTACCTGTCCACCTATTCTACCTGTCCACCTACCTACCTACCTGTCCACCTACCTACCTATCTACCTGCCTACCTACCTACCTACCTACCTATCTGCTTACCTACCTACCGACCTACTTGTCCACCTACCTACCTACCTATCTATCTACATACTATTCCTGCTGGAATACTTGTGCCGGCACTTCACCGGCCAACCAACTTTAGGGGAATGCATCCATGAATATACTAGCCATTCCCGATTTGAAGGTTGTCTCCCATAGACCACTTATACACGAGAGGCGCTTTTGTGTGTGTGTGTGTGTGTGTGTGTGTGTGTGTGTGTGTGTGCGTGCGTGCGTGCGTGCGTGCCTGTGTGTGTGTGCGTACGCGCGCGTGAGTGCGTGTGTGTGTGCGTGTATGCGTGCGTGTGTGTGTGTGTGTGTGTGTGTTTTGTGTGTGTGCGTGTGTGTGTGTGTGTTGTGTGTGAGTATGTGTGTGTATGTGTGTGTGTATGTATGTGTGTGTATGTATGTGTGTATGTATGCATGTATGTGTGTATGTGTGTATGTATGTATGTATGTATGTATGTGTGTGTGTGTGTGTGTGTGTGTGTGTGTGTGTGTGTGTGTGTGTGTGTGTGTGTCCGTCTGCGTCTTTGTACGTGTCCGTGTGCGTTCCTGTGCGTGTGTCAGTGTGTGTATGTGTGTCTGTGTCTGTGTCTGTCTTTCCTGTCTACATGCATGTGCGTGTGTGTGTGCGCGTGCGTGCGTGCGAGCGTGCGTGCGTGCATGCGTGCTTGTGTACTTTGTTTGTTTGGTTTGTTTGTTTGTTTGTTTGTTTGTTTGTTTGTCTGTCGGCCGCCGCATTGTGATAAACTCAAACTATGCCTTTTTAACGCTCAGTCAACATGCAAGGATGGCAAAGCTGATGTCATTGCTGACTTTATCGCAGATGTGCATGTTGACATTGCTTTTATCACCGAAACATGGCTTAACCCCCTTGGTCATGAACCTATACATGTGAGTCTCACTCCGAGTGGTTACAGGCTTGCTTCTTTCCATCGCTCCTCCCGAGGTGGTGGTATCGCCATCCTCTACAACGACTCACTCCATTCCCGCCTGTCTTTCTCGCAGTCTCTGCCTTTCTCCCATCCTTCTTTCGAGCACGTTGAAGTATCCTTCCAATCCACCCCTCACCCCATCACCTTCTCCTGTGTCTATCGACCTCCACCTAGCTCTGCCAACAAGCTCACCACATCCATGTTTCTCTCTGACTTTGATCAACTTCTTGATTACTACTGTCTCTTACCTGGAAATCTCATCATTCTAGGTGACATCAATGTCCACTATGACAACACTCACCGTTATGACACAAGACATATCATCAACTCTCTGTCCAATCACAATATGACTCAACACATTTCTGAACCAACCCATCAAAAAGGTCACATTCTTGACTGGATCATTTCTCGTGATCACCACAATTCCGCTACTGACAACTGCTTAGTTCTTTCTACCCGTCTAACTTCAGCCCTTCCATCTGACCACTCTGCAATTCTCTGTTCTCTCGACATTTCTCCTCCTTCCCGTACCATGCGCACAGTGACTCGACGCAATCTCAAATCTATCGACCTCTCCACATTTTCATCTGATGCCTCCCGTCTCCTTTCTGAAAAGTCACATAACCTTGCCGATGAATTCTATACTACTCTCCACCATCTTCTGGACACTCATGCTCCAGCCACAACCCGTCTTTTACCTGACCGCCCCCCTACCCCCTGGCTCACTCATGAGATCGCCTGCGCAAAACGTGCCCGCCGCAGAGCAGAGCGCCGCTGGCGCAAATCCAAACTCACTGTACACAGGCAACTTTTCCAAGCCTCTAAAACAAAAGTATCCACCCTCATTGCATCAGCAAAAACAAGCTATTTCCAAACCAAAATCCTGAATGCCTCTTCTTCAAAAGAACTCTTTACAACCATGAATCATCTCCTTGGCACACGAAAAGATTTACCTCTCCCAACAAAACATACAAATGAAGAACTCCCATCTGTATTCTCCAACTATTTCACCACCAAAATACAAACTCTTCGTGACAGGCTTGACAGGACACCCTGTCAACCATGCCCACCTGACCCTTCCTTCTCTGGCACACCTCTTACTACTTTTACCCCAGTCTCACAAGAAGAAATTCTCAACACAATCAGATCCATGTCGTTCAAAACCTGTGAACTGGATCCTCTTCCAGGTTCTCTCTACGCCGACTGTCTCCCTACTCTCCTCCCATTCATCACTGACATCATCAACACTTCTCTTCAAACTGGAACTGTCCCTGATTCTTTCAAGTCTGCTATTGTTCACCCTCTCCTCAAGAAACACAATTTAGATCCAAATGAACTGAAAAATTACCGGCCTATCTCTAATCTCTCTTTCTTGTCAAAACTCCTTGAAAAAGTCGTCCTCAACCAGCTGAACTCTCACCTGTCTGTCAACAATCTCCTCAATCCTTTCCAGTCAGCCTACCGCCAGTGCCATAGCACTGAAACTGCCCTACTACACATTCTCAACAATCTCCTCCTTGCAACTGATACTGGCAAAGTCTCTCTCCTCACACTCCTTGATCTGTCTGCAGCCTTTGATACCATTGATCATGGTATTCTCCTTTCTAGACTTCATCATACTTTTGGCATCTCTGACATTGCTCTGTCTTGGTTCACTTCATACCTATCCAACAGAAAACAAACCGTTCTCATCAATAGCACTTACTCTCAACCCGCATACCTGACCTGTGGTGTTCCACAAGGATCTGTCCTTGGCCCTGTTCTTTTCACTCTTTATACCTCCCCCCTGTCCACCATCATCAACTCCCATTCTATAAAACACCACTTCTATGCTGATGACACCCAACTTCAAGACAGTGACTCACCTGATAATATACAGCGCCTGTTGACTCGCACCACTGAGTGTTACTCGGACATTAAAAACTGGATGACACACAATAGACTTCAGCTTAATGACGACAAAACAGAAGCTATCCTCATTGGCACCCATCAGAAACTTTCTCAGCTGCCTCCTCTTTCTCTCCCATTATGTAACACATCAGTCCCAATTTCTGATTCAGCTAAAAACCTTGGTGTCTGCATTGACTCTACCCTCTCCATGAACAACTTTGTTACTCAAACTGCCAGATCCTGCTACTATCATCTCCATCGTATAAGGCTGATCAGGAAGTATCTCTCTGTCGAAACAACTGCAAAACTCGTTCTCTCCTTCATAATGTCTCGCATTGACTATTGCAATTCACTCCTGTCTGGTCTTCCTGCCTCCACCATTCACATCCTACAGCGCATTCAAAACAATGCTGTACGCCTTGTACTCAAAAAGAAAAAAGCTGACCACATATCTCCTCTCCTGGCACAACTTCACTGGCTCCCTGTATCAAAGCGCATACAGTACAAACTAGACACCATGTGCTACAAAAGCCTCAATAACGCAGCCCCCGATTACCTGTCAAGCCTACTTGAGATCTATCTTCCCTCACGTACCCTCCGCTCTGCCTCCGATCCTCTGACTTTTCGCTTTCCACGCACTAAGCTCAATACCTATGGTCCACGAGCCTTCTCTGTTTCTGGTCCACTCTCCTGGAACAAACTTCCTCTCTCAGTCCGTCAGCAACCTACTTTTGTCTCCTTCAAGTCCGCTCTCAAAACTCACCTTTTCTCCTCCGCATAAAATCCTAACCTCACTCAACCCCCCCCCTCCCCCCTCTGCAGCCTGTCTCCGCTCCGAGGGAATCACATGGTTATAGTATATAATTGTATATGCTATGCTCTCTATAATTTTCCATTGGTTTTATTCTTGCTTTTATTGCTTTTATTCTTTCTCCCCATTTATAGCCATGCGTGTGTGTGTGTGTGTGTGTGTGTGTGTGTGTGTGTGTGTGTGTGTGTGGTGCTGTGTGTGCGTGGGGTGCTGCGTGCGTGCGTGCGTGCTTGCGTGTGTGTCTGCTTCAGCGCTTAGATTTGATTTTATCAAGATTTTGCGCTATATAAATATTGTAATTATTATTATTATTATTTTAGTTTTGTTTATCCATTGTTTTATTATCCATTCACACCTGCAACTCGAGCACACTGTCTTAATCAACGTTATGTTTAAACGTGACACTTCCAGTTCCATACAACTTAACAAGGCAGTTTGTGTGTCTTCAACTTACAC
>JAPXFY010000049.1:2500-10000 GCA_030674185.1 Monoplex corrugatus | reverse complement strand
ATGTGTGTGTTTGTGCGAGCGCGTATATTATATCTATGTGAGCATGTGTGTGTTTGTGCGAGCACGTATATATATCTATGTGAGCATGTGTGTGTTTGTGCGAGCACGTATATTATATCTATGTGAGCATGTGTGTGTTTGTGCGAGCGCGTATATTATATCTATGTGAGCATGTGTGTGTTTGTGCGAGCACGTATATTATATCTATGTGAGCATGTGTGTGTTTGTGCGAGCACGTATATTATATCTGTGTGTGTGTGTGTGTGTGTGTGTGTGTGTGCAAGCGCGTATATTATATAAGAAAGACTGCAGCACGTATCGAGGTATATCCCTTCTGAGCCACACGGGAAAGATGTATGCAAAGATCCTTGAACAGCGCACAAGGTACAAGGTGGAACCTCTACTGAGTGAGGCGCAGATGGGTTTCAGAAAAGGAAGAGGATGCACTGACGCTATCTTCGCTCTCAGACAACTGAGCGAAAAGACTATCGAACACAATAAAGAACTGAACTTCGTGTTCGTGGATCAAGAAAAGGCCTTCGACAGAGTAAATAGAAACAAGTTGTGGAAAACGTTAGAAGAATATGACGTTAGGGGGCAACTTCTAGACAATATAAGAGCCATCTATACCAACAGCATGAGTGCAGTACGCACCCAAGATGGACTCACGGAATGGTTTGGGGTGACGTCGGGAGTGAGGCAGGGGTGTGTTCTATCACCACTGCTGTTCATTGTATATATGGACAAAATCACGAAGGAAGCAAATCCCAACCCTGAAGATCTGAACGAGATGCTGTTTGCAGATGATCAAAGCCTTGCACATGAAAAAGAAGGGGAACTCCAGGAGCACACGAACAACCTGAACACACAATGTGAGAACTTCGGCATGAAAATCAGTATCAGCAAAACCGAGACACTGAAAGTCAGTAGAACACCTGGCCGCCTCAACATCAACATCGAGGGGACAGCACTGAAACAAGTCAGCGAGTTCAAGTATCTTGGAAGTATCTTCACAGAAGATGGACGTCTCAACAGAGAGATCGAGACAAGAGTTCAAAAGGCCAACAGCGTCAGCTACCAGCTTGCCCCACTCCTAAGACACCCCAACATCCCCATCGAGACCAAAGCCAAACTCATCGAGTCCATATTTAGACCAACCTTGACCTACCAGTGTCAGACATGGACCCTTACCAAAAGTCTTGAAAGAAAGATCACCACCTGCGAGATGAGATGTCTAAGGAGAGCAGTCAACAAAACCAGACATGATAAGATCAAGAACATCAAGATCAGAGAAATGATTGGAACAACACCAATTCTCCACTACATCCAACAGCAGAGAACCAGGTGGTTCGGGCACCTGACACGCATGGCACCTCACCAGCTTGCCAGTAGAGCTTACAACACAAAGGTGTCAGGGTACAAGGTAAGGGGTAGACCGAGGAAGACCTGGATCGATGGTGTGAAAGAAACACTGAAGACCCACAACATCCCACTCAACCAGGCCTTCAAACTTGCCGCAGACAGAAAGCTTTCTCCCCTCGACGCCCAAGATGGTATAAGAGGACGGATAAAGTAAAGTAAGTAAAGTGTGTGTGTGTGTGTGTGTGTTTGTGCGAGTATCATATATGTGTGTGTGTGTGTGTGTGTGTGCGCGAGTACGTATATTATATATATATATCTGTGTGTGTGTTTGTGCGTGTATATTATATATATATATATATATATGTGAGTGTGTGTGTTTGTGCGTGTATGTTATATATATATATATATATATATGCGAGTGTGTGTTTGTGCGAACGCGTATATATGTATGTGCGTGTGTGTTTGTGCGAGCGCATATATTATATACATGTGTGTGTGCGTGTGAGCGCGCATATTATATACATATATATATATGTGTGTGTGTGTGTGCGTGTTTGTGCGAGCGCGTATACTATATATATATATAAGTGAGTGTGCGTGTGTTTGTGCGTATATTATATATATATATATATATATATATATTATATATATATATGTATGTGTGTGTGTGTGTGTGTGTGCGCGTGTGTGCGAGCGCGCTTTATATATATATATATATGTGTGCGTGTGTTTGTGCGAGCGCGTATATATATGTTGTGTGTGTGTGTGCGCGCGCGCGCAAATATTGTTTGTGCGAGTGCCTGTATTATATATATATATATATATGTGTGTGTGTGTGTGCGTGCGTGTTTGTGCGAGCGAGTATATTACATGTATATATGTGTATTTGTGCGAGTATATTATATATATATATATATATAATATATATACATATATACACACATAATAATAATAATAATAATAATAATAATAGTGCATTTATAGAGCGCTTTCCGAAACCTCAAAGCGCTTTACATCAGTAAACCATACATATATAAACCAAATAACAGGCTACAATACAAACAAACTCATCAAAAACTATCCACAGGAAATCAACAAACCACACAGACACACCAAATAATCTCTCTCCCTCTCACCCCCTCCCCGCCCACCCCTCTCCCCCCATTTTCAAACACACACACACAACACCCACAGCCAAACATAACACACACACACACACACACACACTGGCATACACCCCATTGTGCACAATTTCATCCAGAATGTCAAGCAGGATCAACCCACTAGCCAAAATCAGGAAAAACACTGTTTAAAGAAGTAAGTTTTTAAACTTGTTTTGAAAGATGGTAGAGTTTTAGAGTGGCGGACGGACTGAGGCAACAAGTTCCATGTCTGAACAGCAAAAACTGCAAAGGCTCTACCACCGTGAGTTTCTCTGTTATATTTTGGCACACGAAACTTCTTGTCATCCACAGAAGAGCGGAGTGATCGAGAAGGTACATAGACAGTCAAGAGTTCAGAGAGATAGTCAGGAGCAGTTCCAGAAATGATGTGATAACAAAGGCAGCAAATCTTGTATTTTATTCTTTGTTCAACCGGGAGCCAGTGCAGTGTCTGAAACAGGGGTGTGCAGTGCTGTGACCTACGTGCCTTGAAGATGAGTTTAGCTGCAGAGTTCTGAACTTGTTGCAAATGTTTGAGATGTTTCTGAGGGCAACCCGCAAGGAGTGAATTGCAATAATCTAACCTAGACAGAATGCATGCAGTAACTAACGTCTTGGTTGCGTCTAATGTAAGGTAGTGTCTAATAGAATTAATGCGTCTAAGTTCGATGTATGCAGCCTGACATGTTTTGATGATGTGCTGGTGCATGGAGAGATTATGGTCAAAGACAAAACCGAGGTCACGAACGCAATCAGAAAAAGCAATAGCGGTATTACCGACAGTAATAGTGGAAGGCAGAGAAGAAAGATCTGCAGGCAATGGAGAAACACGAAGGGCTTCAGTCTTGTCATCATTCAACTTAAGTCGATTTTCATACATCCAGGATTTTACTTCAGAAACGCAGTTCTGAAGAGACTGAACTAGATGATCGTAGTTAGAAGGAGAATCAGTATGATTGAGCTGGGTATCGTCCGCATACATTTCATGACGGATGGAATATGAGTCAATAAGGTGGGTCAGAGGAGAAGTATACAATATGAAAAGCACAGGACCCAGAACAGAGCCTTGAGGCACGCCAAAATCCAAAGGCAGCTCAGAAGATTTGTTTCCGTCGACAAGTACGGTTTGCTTTCTTTCTGAAAGATAAGATCGAAACCAGTGTAAAGCAGATTTTTGAATTCCAAAGTTGTTTTCCAAACGGGAAAGCAAAATTTCATGGTCAATAGTATCGAAAGCAGCTGAAAGATCCAAAAGGAGAAGAATAGAAATTTTGTTTTGATCCAGGGAGGTCAAAAGATCATTGAGAATACGAAGCAGAACAGTTTCTGTGCTGTGCCCTGGCCTGTAAGCGGATTGGTGAGGACTAAGGAGGTTATGGGATGAGAGATGGGAGAAAAGCTGGTCTAGAATCAGACGTTCAAGCAGTTTAGAAAGAAATGGAAGATTGGAAATCGGTCTGTAATTTTTCAGGTCATTTTTGTTGAGGTTAGATTTTTTCAGCAAGGGCTTAACAATGGCAGTCTTAAATTCACGGGGAACAATTCCAGTGGTAATAGACTGATTCATGATGTTTGTAATGGTCGGCAAGAGAAGATCCACATGTTGAAAGAGAAGTTTGGTTGGAATGGGATCAAGTTCACATGATTTAGGGGGAGTCTTAAGAATGGTCTTCCGGACAAGGTCTTCAGAAACTGGAATGAAATTTACAAGTGGTGAGCCAGAAAACGACACAGTGTTTGAACCAGTACTTTGAAATGGTGGAAAACTGTCACGGATCTTGAGAATTTTCTTATGGAAAAAATCGGCAAAAATGTGTGGGAGCAGTTTGACATCGGACACAGTGGGAAGAGACACAGGTTTGATTTTTCCAAGAAGCGAGGACATATTGTGAAAGAGTTGTTTACAAGTGGTAGAACTGGACACTAGCGAAGAATAAAAAGCTGTTTTCGCGTCGTGTACGCAATCTGCAACCGTTTGCTTTGCTGCGTCATAGATTTGTTTGTGTACTGTTAACCGTGATGACTGCCAACAGCGCTCGGCACGCCTACGCTCTCTCTTCAGCTGACGAAGCTGATCAGCGACAGCGCCGTACCACGGGGTAGGCTTTCCGTCCCGGACTTTTCGTTGACGTACAGGCGCATGCTTGTCAAAAACAGCGGCAAGGGAACTGTTCAAATCGGACACTGACATAACGGTGGTCACAGACTGAGAAAGATCATCAGCGAACTTGTCTTGGTCAATTTTACTAATAGAGTGAGTGGACACAAGCTTTGCTTTACGTTTAGGCTTTTCAGCTGCTAGATAAGACAAAATTGAAAAATGGTCAGAAGAAAGATCATGATGGACACGAGTTGACAAAACAAGGTTATCGTCATCTCTACATATGACAAGGTCGAGAGTATTTCCACAGCTCTGCGTGGGTCCACTAACAGTCTGTTTAAGACCGTATATGTCAAGCTGATCAAGAAATTTTCTGGCATTAAAATCAGAAGTATCATTTACATGGATATTAAAATCACCAGCTAGAACAATACTGCCTTGACAATCAACACAAAAATCAAGAAAATCAGGTAATTCATCAAAGAATTGAGATGTTGAAAGTTTGTTTTTCTTGTTGGGAGGAACTCTGTAGAGCAGAAAGAATGCCACACGTTGCTGTTGAACCAGTTCAAAAGTGTCATGAGAGAAAGGAAAATTCGTTGTTGTTATACAGTTTTCAGTGAGAGAAACTTTGAGGAGGATGGCGGTGCCACCCCCACACTTGACCTTGGCGTTTGGGGGTCGTGGGAAAGACAGCAGCTTGTAGCCTGGGGGTGTCAGGTCGCGGCACTTCGCTTCGTCACCGGACTGACGAAGCCAGGTCTCAGTCAACAGCATGACGTCAATATCGTGATCACGGACGAAGTCGCAGATCTCGGAACGTCTCTTTGACGGTCCCACAGAGTGCGCATTGAACAAACACAGACACAGCTGATTTGGGAGAGTGTCTAAATCTTGAATCGGGACAGTGATCAGATTGGAGAGGTTACAGCCTTGGGACGATGAAGGTAGAGTGACGTCAGACAGGATGGAGGGTGGCACCAGACCAGTACCAGCAGATGGACAGGCCAGGAGATCTCTGACGAGTGGAGTGCCGCAGACAACCCCAATCTTGCGACATTTTCTTCTGCCCCCACGCCGGGAGCGCTTGCGAGGTAGATTAACGCCCAGTGATAGAGTTTTCAGACGAGTAATCAAATTGGGATCGAGGCGAGCGCCTGTGGTCTTGGCAGCGATCAACTGATCGCGAGTGTAAACACAACGAAGAGGGGTCTGCCTTCTTGACAAGCGGGGGTCAAAGGTCAAATTTTCACACAGCGCGGCAGGAGCCAGGGACAGTGCAGCGTGCCCCACGTGCCCCACGGAATGCGGATGCTGACGCGCTGGTAGTAATGGCGACTTGCATTCGAACAAAATGGAAAGTCTTACCAGCAGAAGCCATGCCACAATCAACAGTCTGAGAGGTGGAGGAGCTCCGTAGAGCCACAGAAACAACGCCCGATCCATCACAAGCCACCAGAAACAGTCTCAGGCACAATACACTCTCTCAGTCTCACAACACAGACGAAAAACATGGGAGCAAGTGAAACCCTGCCTGCTAGGCGGGCTCACTCACCATCCAAGATGTATATATGCGCTCGCACGCACACACACACATATACATATAATATACGCGCTCGAACACACACGCATACATATATGTGTGTGTGTGTGTGGTGCGCGAGCGCGTGTATTATATATATGTATGTGTGTGTGCGCGCGTGTTTGTGCGAGCGTGTATATTATTATATATATATGTGTGTGTGTGTGTGCGTTTGTGCGAGCGAGCATTATATATTTATATGCGTGTGTGTTTGTGCGAGCGAGTAGGGCTATATTATATATGTGTGTGTGTGTGTGTGTTTGTGCGAGTATATATGTGTGTGTGTGTGTGTGTGCGCGAGTATATTATTATATATATATATATATGTATTAAAAACATATATATATACTACACGTCATTATTGAAGGGCCAGGAACGTTTTTGAGTCAATTTTTGAAAGGAGAAATAACCTATTTTCTCTTACTCTTTTCTCCAATTCGTTGCCGTAACTGAATGGATAAGAGCTCAGACAACATGGCAGTTTCCTTTTGGCACGTGTTTGGGGATTTGCCGATTTGCAATGGGCGGCCCAAGGAAGACAATTTCCACACGAAATTGTCGAATCTTCAGCAGGGTCTCTCTGACGACGCAGGCAAGGTAGCGACAAAATTCGCTTTGCACGTGCAAGGCAAGCCCTTTTTGAACACTACTCCAGCCAAAGTTGCCCGCAGACGAGGATAAAAAGGACCCGTTCTTGGTTCGTTTTAACCATGCTTGCAAGACGACGGATGACGGATGAGCAGCGGGGAGAGCCCTCGCTCTGCTTGATGAAGGCCTAGCGCAGCGGGAAGTTGCTAGACGACTTGAAGTGTCGCATTCCACAATCCAGAGACTGCTGGAGCGCTTCAATGAGACTGGAGCAGTCCAGGAAAGGCGTCACACGGGTCGACCCAGAGTAACGACAAGACAGCAAGACCGCTACCTTGCCCTCTCCGTCCTGAGGGAAAGGGCATCCACTGCGGTGACCTTGAGGGGTCAGCTGAGGGACGCAACAGGTGCTAACATCAGCTGCAGCACGGTGAGAAGACGGCTACATGAGGCAAACTTGAGGTCACGGAGACCGGCCGTCCGACCCGTGCTGTCACCGGTCAACAGAGTGCGCCGCATGACATGGGCCAGGGAGCACGTGACCTGGACAAGGCAACAGTGGGCCCGGGTCTTGTTTTCGGATGAGTCCAGGTTCACCCTGACCTTTAACGATGGCCGGGCTCGGGTGTGGCGACGTCAAGGGGAGAGGTTCGCTGACGCCACTGTCCAAGAGCATAACCGGTACGGCGGCGGGTCGGTGATGG
>JAPXFY010004893.1:7500-16580 GCA_030674185.1 Monoplex corrugatus | reverse complement strand
CGGACCCGTCTGCTTTCTGGCTGAGCACGCTAAAGATCCCATGGCAGTTGAAAATCGTGAAGACTGCCTTGGTTAAAAAAGAAAAATGGAGAGATAAATTGATTTTCCAGGTCCCACCCCTTGAATACCAATTAGCCTTCTTGCCTTTCTGAAGTCTTGGTAAAAAAAAAATGAACATGAATATGAATTTGAATCGACGGAGAAGGGATGGGCGCCACCCTTGTGGTGCTGGCCCCAGGAAAAGTTGAGGTCTCTGCCACCTCACTCCCCTACGACCCCAGAGTTATAGAACTACCTAGGTAGGGCCTCAGGACCTGGCCAGCTCGTGGGTTTATGTGCAGGCTTAAGGCTTGAGCCGTGATCATTCTGGATCTTCTCCATCACATGGCACCTGTGACGATAGTGCATATGGACTTCATTCCTAGCGCGGAGACGTCGTCTTGAGAAAGTGAAATTGAGACTGAAACAGGACCTTCCAGTTGGAAGTTCGACGTTAACCCACTTGGCTACGGCCTACACTCATCCAGTATACTAGGATTTTGGAGTTTGTTCAAGGGGGGATTTATCGTGCTCAGGCAGATCCATATACGCTCTTGCGTTAATTTGACAGACTCCTTCAGCCCTGCACAAAATCCTATGAGCTGGCAGTATCTTTGAAAAGGGGAGGAGAGATTGGAGGTGTGTGGGGGGGGGGGGGGGGGGGAGAAGAAGAGACTTATGAAACTTAAAGCTGACATCACCAGAACGATGGAACCATTAATTTAACCCTTTGACTCCCGCAACCCGCTATCCACCAACTGCAAAATCTTATATCCTTTTGACTCCCTCACCCTATCAACCAACTTCCTGCACGAAGCTGGTGGATAGTGTGAGGGAAGTCTAAGGGTTAAGTTTTTGCTTTTGCTGGTATGGTTGACAACGCAGGATGCTGTTGGACAGGGTGCGGGAGTCAAAGGGTTAAGTGTTTGCTTTTGCTGGCATGGTTGACAATGCACGATGCTGTTGGACAGGGTGCGGGAGTCAAAGGGTTAAGTGTTTGCTTTTGCTGGCATGGTTGACAATGCACGATGCTGTTGGACAGGGTGCGGGAGTCAATGGGTTAAGTGTTTGCTTTTGCTGGCATGGTTGACAATGCACGATGCTGTTGGACAGGGTACGGGAGTCAAAGGGTTAAGTGTTTGCTTTGCTGGCATGGTTGACAATGGACGATGCTGTTGGACAGGGTGCGGGAGTCAAAGGGTTACGATTTTACTTTGCTGGAATGGTTGACAATGTACGATGTTGTTGGATAGGGTGCGGGAGTCAAAGGGTTAACTTTTTGCTTTGCTGGCATGGTTGACAATGCACGATGCTGGTGGCCGAATTGCGGGAGTCAAAGGGTTACGTTTTTGCTTTTGCTGGCATGGTTGACAATGCAGGATGCTGGTGGACAGGGTACGGGAGTCAAAGGGTTAAAATGGGTAGCAACACAGGCCAAGTTTTCATTATTTCTAGCTGGGATTGAACTCGAAATATAAAATCCAAAACAAAGTGTGACTGCCTCGTGTTCAAGCAAACAGGAACCAGAAACACACACACACACACACACACACACACACACACACACACACACACACACACACACACACACACACACACACACACACACACACACACACACACACACACACACACACACACACACAAAGAAACCATAGAATTACATGTTAACACCTCGGTAAAAGAAGCTTACAACTCGCTAGAATTAGCATCATGGATTCGATTTCAAGAACATTTAAACGAAAAATTTGTGTCTCAAAAAAGAATCAAACTTTCAGTTCAAAATATCTGTAAAAATTTGCAGTATTCCTCGTTATATCATTGGAGATTAATTGTTATGACATATTTTCGCATTCAACTGAACGCTTTGAAAACAAAATATTGTAACAACGTTTTATGTATTTGTGGCGAACAATTCACATTGTATCACTGTTTGTTTTACTGCAGAAAGCTTCGTTCCTTTTTACCAAAGACGTTTACACAAGGAAACTATCTTGAAACGCATTTTAAAGAAGTAGTATCGGATCAAGTTTTGTTAGTTAAAATTTCAGAATCATTGGTTCACAGTCCTGTTAATGCGTTACTTTAAGATTATTTTATAATTATGATTATTTTTGTTTTGTTTTGTTTTTATGACGATTTTTCTTTTACATTATTGATGTTAGCGTTGTTCTAGTTTCATTTCTCTGTTCATCCATATCCTTTTTCTTAAGACCTTGCCGCGTCCTTTTAATTTTTTTTAACTTCCCTTACTCTGTTCCCCTCTCCCCTCCATACCCCCCCCCCCCCTTATTTCATCCTCCATGCCATTTTCCCCCGTCTAATATCACTTATAGTGAAAAGACGTTAAATCAAGCAACGAACAAAGAAACCAATAAGAACCGCGTATTTAATACAACATGACGCGTTATTATTCTTTTTTCGTGTTTGTTTTTTTTCTGGTTTGAGATATAAAGATCAGATCTTGAACCTGCGGCTCTTATCAAAGAGCCAACTCACCCAAGAGAAAGAAAGAACAACAACCTGCACTGTACATGTACTGATGTTTACTGTTGATCTTTCACACACAGTAACTCCTACGTGCACGATCAAAGACCAACAGAGCCGACAGTCACACTGTCGCACTTGTCTATGTTGTGGTCAGACAGAAATAGCCAGCAGAATCGGGCAATTGGGGGTTGGGAGCTTGGGAGATTGGGAGGTTGGGAGGATGGGGGCTTGGGAGTTGGAAGGTAGGGGATTGGGGGTTGAGGGGTTGGGTAGGTAGGGAGGTTGGGGGTTGGGGGTTGGGAGTTTGGGAGGTTGGGAGTCGGGGGTTGGGAGCTTGGGGGTTGGGGATTGGGAGGTTGGGGGTTGGGAGCTTGGGGGTGGGACTCGACCTATCAAATGACTGAGCTGTCGCCACCAGAATGATAGGAAACACAAAGGTAGGCAGCGCGGAACAGGCCAGTTTTTCAATGTTTGCAGGCGGCGGATTGAAACGAATACCGTTAGATCTTAGAGTCCGAGAGAGTGAGAAAGAGAGCGAGAGAGAGAGAGAGAGAGAGAGAAAGTGAGAGAGAAAGAGAGAGAGAAAAGAGAGAGAGAGAGAAAGAGAGAGAGAGAGAGAAAGAGGAAGAGAAAGAGAGAGAGAGAGAAAGAGAGAGAGCATGAAAGAGAAAGAGAGAGAGAGAGAAACTGAAACTGAAACTGAAACTGTTTATTGTCATTACCCGAAAAGGTCTTTTGACAAGGGGGATAACAATTTTCCAGTAGAGCGACACATAATCCACTCTTTGTATGTGCGCAAATTCTTCACGCATAATCAAAAAATAATATCGAACATCCATTCCTTGAACAGTCGAACATATTCAAATCATATATAATGAACAATCATCCATTTTATCAGTACTACATAATGCAAAAAAAAAAAAAAATCAGAACAGTGTTCCTACATTCAGGCCAATAATTTGTCTAAGTTTAGGCAAACCAGAATCTTCTTCACACACCCACACCCACACACAAGCATCCATATACACTCACACGCGGGCGCCCGCTCGTGCGCACGCACACACACACACACACACACACACACACACACACCACACACACACACATCAAAACTGTAATATGATGAAACATCTGGGCTACACCACCCAAACCTTACATTTAATGATAATAATATAATCTTCACATAACTGCCCCATAATACTCTGTTAACAAGGGACATAACTATGCCTTTTATTTATTTATTTTTTGTTTGTTTTTGTTTTTGTTTTTTTGTTAACATGTATAGTAGACCCTTAAGTGTCTATATACCCTTTCAATATCCACTTCTAACATATTCTACAAATATACCATTATTTTCATATTATTAGCTACTCTTAAATTATCGGCAAACAAAGCAAAATAAAGCAAATGAAAACAGCTCTTTACAAAACAGAGTCTATAATAAAGCGGCTTCTTTTGGAGTTAACGTGATATAGCCCACGTCAGTCAAAAGAGATTCAATTAATCCCAGTATGATATTGTCTAGCACTATTGTCGGGCTTGTAAGTGTTTATGTCTTATTTTTTGTGCTTCCGCAATGTATAGTGCCACTGATTTGATTATGACTTCGTCATCAGACGACAAAATAGATACAACATCTTGTCTTTTGGCCATGTCGGATTCAAAAACTTTGCATTTTCCACGTATTGTGTCAAAAATTTGGCATTGGAATAAAAAGTGTTTTTCATTATCGACATTGTTTCCACATAAGGAGCAAGGATATACTGTGGATGTCCCAGGTTGAAACCAATTTTTATTTGCATTGAAACCAAGTGTTCTTAATCTAAATCTTGCGTAATTAGTTCTTTGCCATTTATTCGTAAAAACACTGAGATATTTTTCGGTTTGAAAAACATCTTTAAATGAGAAGAACCAACTATATTTTTCTTTGTTTTCCATATCTGAGTGCCAATTTTGTTTAAACGAACAAATAAGCCTGTCTTTAAATTCATTAATAAACTGACACTCATTTCCTACTCCCTGGGACAACCACACGATTCCAAACCCAAGTTCTGATAAAGCCTTTTTTACCTGATAGGCCCAGTTCTGTTTTCCTATTTCCATTTGAGTAACCATCATTGCATATGCCTGTTTACATAACCGAGATTGTGGAAGCCTTAACAATTTCAACCAGTATTTAATACTCTTCACAAAGGTTCTAATGTATAAAGGATATCTTCCAGTTTCTCCATTTAAAACAGTATTAGAAGAGTGAATTGGTACAGCCAAAAAACGTTTTATAGCATATGTATGCACTTTTTCCATATGTGGATTTACAGTAAGACCCCATACTTCAGCTGCATATGTAAGTAAAGGTTCTATCTGTGTATCAAACATTTTCCAATATAAATTACAATCAATAGAATTGAGCTTCCGTAAGGATTTTAGAATTTCAATAACACCCTTTTTCCCTTTATTACAAGATTCTTCCCATGCATAATTTAAACTTAATTTTGTCGAAAATATCATTCCTAAGTATTTACAAAAATTAACAACTTTAATCTCGTTAATTCCATAGAACCATTTTTCGTGTTTTGATAAATGTCCACCCTTCCTGAAAATCATAATATTAGTTTTATCCATGTTAACTGTTAAAGCTAGTCGATCCGATTCTTCCTTTAAGACATTTAACTGGTTTTGTAAGCCTTTGACTGTACCAGAGAGAAGAATAACATCGTCTGCAAACAGCAATAGGAATATCTCAATAGCCCCAGGGATAATTTGAATTCCATGCCTGCCTTTTCTTGACAGTTCCACTGCTAATTCATTAATGAAAATGAAAACAATTGAGGACTCAATTGACACCCCTGTTTCACTCCTTTAGGGCATTCGAATGGAATGGAATCTTTATTTAATGTCTGTTCACAATAGTGATTTTAGACACACACACACACACACACACACACACACACACACACACACACACACACACACACACGCACGTACGCACGCACGCACCCACACACACACACACACACACACACACACACACGCACGCACGCACGCACGCACACACACACACACACACACACACACACCTACACAGGGAGAGAAAAGAGAAGAAAAAAAAAGAAAAAGGGTGGGGGAAGGGGATGGGAAGGGGTAGTGGAAGTTTGAATGTAAGAAGAGGAACAATTACAATTAAGAATTCAGAAAATTCAGGGCATTCGAAATAATCTGAATATACACACTTCTCACGCACGCAGAGAGAGAGACAGAGAGAGAAAGAGAGAGAAAAAGAGAGAGAAAGAGAAAGAGAGAAAGAAAGAGGGAAAGAGAGAAAGAGAGAGAGATAGAGAGAAAGAAAGAGAGAGAGAAAGAGAGAGAGAGGGAAAGAAAGAGAGACAGACAGAGACAGAAACAGAGACAGAGACAGAGAGAGAGAGAATGAAGGTATTTTTTATCTAAGCTACCCTGCCATATGTTAAGAGGAGCATGGTCAATGTTTGAAACATATTCCTGTCAATATTATTATTATAATGTTGGAACTGTTGACGCTCGGCGTTAGCCAAATATGCCACACACACACACACACACACACACACACACACACACACACACACACACACACACACACACACACACACACACACAGCTCATAGTCATACTCGCATTTTCAAAATCCGCACAGTACTCGATCGTGTCCCCTGCATTGCATTACAACAAGGTGACTGACCGAGTGGTCAAGATTAATTTTACCCCTGGCCTAGGTTGACTGGTCGTGTTGACAGACCCGTGGACCAAAGATTTGATAGCTCGAGTTCAATTGAAACCTACGACGACGACGACGACGACAACATCTACAGCGAAGAAACGATGATGACGACAACAAACAACAGCAACAGCGACGACGACGACATCAACAACAACAACAACAACAACAACAATAACAACAACTAAAGAAAAAAAGCTTGTTTGCTGCCCAATTTTTTTTTTTTGGGGGGGGGGGGGGGAGGGGACTGGGGAAAAGGAACTCCTTCTCCTTCTTCTGTAAAGTATTAACTCTTTGACTTCCTCACCCCTTCCTCTCTAAAGATTAACCGTTTCACTTCCTCGCCCTTCCCCTCTAAAAGTTAATTGTTTTACTCACTTGCCCTTCCTCTTTAAAGGTTAATCCTTTGATCCCCTCTCCTTCCTCTCTAAATGTTAACCCTTTGACTTCTTCACCCTTCCTCTTTAAAGGCTAACCCTTTGACTCCCTCAACCTTCCTCTCTGAAGATTAACCCTTTCACTTCCTTGCCCTTTAACTCTTTTACTCCCTCACCCTTTCTCTCTAATGGTTAATCCTTTTACTGACACTTCCTTTCTTCTTTCACTCCCTTTCTAAACGTTAACCCTTTCACTTCTGCTCCCTTTCACCTCCTTTTCTGAAATAAAAATCCAAAACAAGTGTGACTGCCTGCGTTCAAGCAAACAGGAACCAGAAAAAAAACACGAAAAAAGAATAAGAATGCGTATTTAATACAAGACAAGACAGGTGCAAATTTTCGGCCAACTGGCCTTTGTCAAGCATAAGATCACAATTTATTTTTTAGTCAGCTTATTTCTTTTCTCACACTGGACGAAGCAGCAGGGAAGTTTCAGTCTTTTAACACATTATGATGTCATTTTAGTCAGTTTATTCCTTTTCTCACACTGGACAGAGCAGCAGGGAAGTTTCAGTCTTTTTCTCCTTATTTTTGTACCTGGTGTGAGTTTGTTTGTGATCTTACGCGTGGCAAAGGCCAGTTGGCCGACAATTCGCGGCCTGTCTTGTCTGGTTGTATTAAGCATGCGTTCTTATATTCTTTTTTCGTTTTTTTTTTTTTCTGGTTCCTTTTTAAAAGTTAATCCTTTTTTACCCCACCGCTCTTTCATTTCCACTCTAACAGTTAACTTTTTTCACTCCCTTGCCCGTCATTTCCTCTCTAAAAGTTAACTCTTTCATTCCTTCGTCTTTTCACTTCCTTTCTTCCTTCTATCATTTCTTCATCTTTTCACTTCCCTTCTTCCCATCATCCCCGCATCTTTTCACTTTCTTTCTTCCTATTATTACTTCACCTTTTCACATCCTTTCTTCCTATCGTTCCTTCACCTTTTCACTTCCTTTCTTCCTATCGTTTCTTCATCTTTTCACTTCCTTTCTTCCTATCGTTTCTTCATCTTTTCACTTCCTTTCTTCCTATCATTCCTTCACTTTCTTTCTTCCTATCATTCCTTCACTTTCTTTCTTCCTATCATTCCTTCACTTCCTTTCTTCCCATCATTCCTTCACTTCCTTTCTTCCTATCATTCCTTCACTTTTTCACTTCCTTTCTTCCTATCATTCCTTCACTTTTTCACTTCCTTTCTTCCTATCATTCCTTGATCTTTCTCCACTTTCCTTTCTTCCTATCATTCCTTGACTTTCTCACTTCGTTTCTTCCTATCATTCCTATTATACCTTCATCTTTTCACTTCCTTTCTTCCTATCATTTCTTCACCTTTTCACTTCCTTTCTTCCTATTATTTCTTCATCTTTTCACTTCCTTTCTTCCTATTATTTATTCATCTTTTCACTTCCTTTCTTCCTATTATTTCTTCACCTTTTCACTTCCTTTCTTCCTATCATTCCTTCATCTTTTTACTTCCTTTCTTCCTATCATTTCTTCACTTCTCTTCTTCCTATCATTTCTTCACCTTTTCACTTCCTTTCTTCCTATCATTCCTTCACCTTTTCACTTCCTTTCTTCCTATCATTTCTTCACTTCCTTTCTTCCTATCATTTCTTCACCTTTTCACTTCCTTTCTTCCTATCATTTCTTCACCTTTTCACTTCCTTTCTTCCTATCATTTCTTCACTTCCTTTCTTCCTATCATTTCTTCACCTTTTCACTTCCTTTCTTCCTATCATTTCTTCACTTCCTTTCTTCCTATTATTTCTTCACCTTTTCACTTCCTTTCTTTCCTATTATTTCTTCATCTTTTCACTTCCTTTCTTCCTATCATTCCTTCACTTCCTTTCTTCCTATTATTTCTTCACCTTTTCACTTCCTTTCTTCCTATCATTCCTTCATTTCCTTTCTTCCTATTATTTCTTCACCTTTTCACTTCCTTTCTTCCTATCATTTCTTCACTTCCTTTCTTCCTATCATTTCTTCACCTTTTCACTTCCTTTCTTCCTATCATTTCTTCACTTCCTTTCTTCCTATTATTTCTTCACCTTTTCACTTCCTTTCTTCCTATCATTTCTTCACTTCCTTTCTTCCTATTATTTCTTCATCTTTTCACTTCCTTTCTTCCTATCATTCCTTCACTTCCTTTCTTCCTATTATTTCTTCACCTTTTCACTTCCTTTCTTCCTATCATTCCTTCACTTCCTTTCTTCCTATTATTTCTTCACCTTTTCACTTCCTTTCTTCCTATCATTCTTCACTTCCTTTCTTCCTATTATTTCTTCACCTTTTCACTTCCTTTCTTCCTATCATTCCTTCACTTCCTTTCTTCCTATTATTTCTTCACCTTTTCACTTCCTTTCTTCCTATCATTTCTT
>JAPXFY010004892.1:12500-16581 GCA_030674185.1 Monoplex corrugatus | reverse complement strand
GGCAAAGTCTCTCTCCTCACACTCCTTGATCTGTCTGCAGCCTTCGATACCATTGACCTGGTTTTCCCCTTTTCTAGCAAAAACCTTTTTTTTGGGGCACCCTTTTGACTTTTGCCTCTACTTTTTCACTTGGGAATTTACAAACAAAACAAACTTTTCTCACTTTGGAAACTTACTCTCAACCTAAACCCCGACCTGTGGTTTTCCCAAAAAGGGGATCTGCCTTGGCCCGTTCTTTTCCTCTTTACACCCCCCCCCTGCCACCATCACCCAACTCCCATTTAAAAAAACCCCAAACTTCTACTAAATGCACCCAATTTCAAGAAGGACTCCCTAAAAATTTCCCGCGCCTTTTGGGACTCGCACCCTGAGTGTTACTCAGACATTAAAAAACTATGACTTAAAAAAAACTTCAGTTAAGAGGGACAACAACTTCCCATTGGCACCCGCAAAATTTTTTCAGCTGCCTCCTTTTTCTTTTCCCTTTATGTAACACATCATCCCAATTTTTGATTCAGCAAAAAACCGGGGTGTCTGTTTTGGGAATCTACCCTTTCCAGAACAATTTTTTGGGTTCTCAAACTGCCGACTTGCTGTAAAATCTCCATCTTTAAAAGACTATCGGGAAGATCTCTCGTCAAAAAACTGAAAAAATTTTTTCTCTCCTTCATAATTCTCGCTTTTGATTTTTAAAAATTTTCACTCCTGTCGGGTTTTCCCCTCCCCCCCCCTTTCCCCCCACATTTTTTAAAAAAAATTTGCTTACCCTTTACTAAAAAAAAAAAAAACTGACCACATATTCCCCTCCTCACAATTTCAACTCCCTGTATCAAACGCATCATTTCAAACAACCCCCATTGCAAAAAAACTAAATTAACCCCCCCCCCTTTTTACCTGTCAAGCCTATTTTGAGATCTTTTTCCCCCTCATACCCCCGCTCTCCCCCGACCTCTGACTTTCCCTTTTCCCCACGCCTAACTCAATACCTATGGTCCACGAGCCTTCTCTTTTCTGGTCCCACTCTCCGGGAAAAAATTTTCCCCTCATCCGTCAGCAACCTACTTTTCCCTCCTTCAAGCCCGTCTCAAAACCACCTTTTCTCCTCCCATAAAATCCAACCTCATCAACCCCCCTCTGCGGGCCTTCTCCGCTGGGAGGGGAATCATTTTGTTTTAAAAATTTTAATTGTAATGATTGCTCTCTGTGGTTTTCCATTGGTTTTATTCTTGTTTTTATTGTTTTTTTTTTTTTTTCTCCCCATTTGTGGCCTGCAGTGGTGTGGGTTGTGTGGGGGTGTGGGGTGTGTTTGGGGTGTTTTGTGTGTGGGTGTTGTGGGGTTTTTGTGTCGTCGGGGGTGTGGCTTTTTTTTTTGGGCGCTTGGTTTTTTTTTTTGTCGTTTTTTGCGCTTTTAAATATTTTTAATTATTATTTCATGTGCGTTACTAGTATGTATGTATGTATTATGTATGTATTATGTATTATGTATTTTGGGTATGTTGTATGTATGAAAAACCTTTTTTTTTTTTAAAAAATTTATGTTTAGCATGTATACCTAATTAGATTATTGGGAAGTATGTAAGCATGTATTAGTTTGATACCTCATAGTATGTAGGTAGTAGCTGTAACGCCAGCGCTTAGTTTTAATTTTTTCAATTTTTTTGCGCTATATAAATAAAAATTTTAAATTATTTTTATTATTTTTAAAAATCGTTTTAAAATTTGACAGTCTATCCAAACAGACCTGTTCTGTTAGATAGTAACGCTTTACATACAGCCCATCATAACAAAACCCTTTGGTTATTTTTGAAAATCGCTTTAAAATTTGCAGTTTTTGGGAAACCCAGCCTGTTGTGTTACGAATGTAACGTTTTGCAATGACATCTTATGCCTTTTATAATTTTCCACTGCTTTTATTTTTTTCCCCCTTTTTTGTCGTGTGCTGTGTGTGTGTGTGTCGGCGTGTGTGTGTGTTTTTGTGTTGGGTTTTGGTGTGGTTTTGGGGGGTGTGGGGTTGTTGTGTTTGTTGGCTTTTGTGTTTTGTTGTCGCTGTGTGGTCTTTTCAGCGCTTTGATTTGATTTTATAAAAATTTTCGCTTTTTAAATATTGAATTTTATTAATTATTTTTAAAAAACGACCCTTTATTTTACGATTTTTAAACCTTTAAAAAATCCCCGGGAAAAATTTTGCCAATTTGGGGAAAAACAATACACTCTTTTTTTAAAAACCCCCTTTTACCCCCCAGCTTTTCCAAAAGCATCCTGCTTTGCAACATAAAACAAAAGCCCAAAAATTTAACCCTTGATCCCAACCCCCATCTACCAGTTTTTAAAAGGACAGTTACATGGGGGAAGCTCAGAATTTACAAATGAATTAAAAAAGTTTATGGGGGTAAAAACCCCCGTACGTAACACTGTTTTGAAAAGTGATTTTTTTTTGGGGGGAGACACTGTTATGGAAAGGGGTGGGAATCAAAGGTTTAAATTTTTTTTGATGGTTTGATAGGGTCGGGGGGTTTAAAAGGGGGTTTAAAATCAAAAACCCCCGGGTCAGTTGTGCAAACAAAAATACGCAAAAAAAAAATAAAATACTCCTCTTGGGGGAATAAACCCCCTTTCCTTTTCCCCTTTCCGTGTCCGGGGCTTGAGGGGGTAAGGGATGGGGAAGGGAAATTTAGGGACGGGGAAAAACACCCCCCTAGCCCAAAAATCCTCCTACCAAAAAACCCCCCTACCAAAAATCCCCCCAAACAAAAACCCCCAAACCCCAAAAATCCTCCTAGCCAAACATCCCACCCAAAAAACCTCTTACCCAAAAAACCTCCTAGCCAAACCCCCTAGCCAAACATCCCCAAGCCCCAAAACCCCCCTTTTTCCCCAAAAATTCTCCTAGCCAAAAAATTCTCCTTAAACCCAAAAATCCTCTTACCCCAAAAGCCGTAAAAGGGTCAGTGGCCATGAAGGGGGTTTTTGGGTTTCCCTTGTGGGGAAAAAGGTTTTTCACATCACATACCCCACTTCATTCCTTTTGGGAAAAACTTTTCTATTTTCCGTATACCCCCCCCGTGACTTGGGAAAGTTTTTTTCCCCTAACCCAAAAAATTGGGAAAGTTTTTTTCCCCGTAACAAAACCCAAAGGGGGGGAAAAATTTGCCCCCCTAACCAGAAAGGGGGGGGAAAATTTGTCCCAGAAAAACCCCCAAGGGGGGAAAATTTGCCCCCCAAAAAAGAAAAAAGGGGGGGAAAAACCCTTTGGCCCCCAAAAAAAAAGCAAGTGGGAAAGGGTTTGTCCCTTAACAACAAGGGGGAAATTTTTTTCCCAGTAAAAAGCAAGGGGGGAAAGCTTTTTCCCCGGGTTTAAAAAATTGGGGGAAAATTTACCCCCCACCCCCCAAAAAAAACAACAACAACAAAGTCAGTGATTTTAATTTCCCCCGGTTTTGCTTTAAAAGCATTTTTTAAAAAGGGTTTCTTTTTTAGACCCTTGACGACTTGTTTTAAGGTTTTTTTTTTAAAAGGGAGAAAACAGGGCAACGGGCAAGCAGAGAAAAGGGAAAACGCAGAGAGAGAGAAAGGGAGGGAGAGAGGGGAAGAGAGGAACCCAAGAGCGAGAGAGACAGACAAACAGAGAGAAAAAGGGCAGAGAGACAGAGAGAGAAACAGAGAGAGAAGAGAAGAGCGCAGCTTTGTTTCCATTGTGTTCGGGTGTTTACGGAAGGAGAGAAGAGGAAGAGAAGAAAAGAGAAGAAGGAAATTTTTGTTTCCATTTTTTTTCTGGTTATTACGGGGGGGAGAAAGGAGGAGAAGGGGGAGAGAGAAACAGCTTTTTTTTCCCATTGTTTTAGGTTTTAGGAGAGAGAGAGGGGGAGGAGAGATAGAGAAAAAAGAAAAAGGAGCTTTTGTTTTCCATTGTTTTGGGTTAATACGGAGAGAGGGAATAGAGAAAGGAAGAAAAACAGCTTTTGTTTCCGGGGGCTAGGTGTATTAAAGGAGAAGAAAAAGGGAGAAGAGAGAGAGAAGAGGAGAAAACCTTTTTTTTCCTTTGGGTTTTCAGGTTTTTTAGGGAAGAAGAAGAGAGAGAGAG
>JAPXFY010004892.1:0-7500 GCA_030674185.1 Monoplex corrugatus | reverse complement strand
TTTTTGCTTTGGTGGACAGGATGCAGGAGTCAAAGGGTTATAGGAAAAAACATTTTTGTGTGTAAGAAAAGCGTGTTTGATGTTGGTATTGTTTTCGGTAAAAGGGAGATTGTTAGACAGTGGCTTGACCATCATGGTTTAATTCTTTTTTTTTCTAATTATAGTTATGTTTGTTTGTATTTGTTGTTACTGCTGTTTTAAACTAGTTTGTGCTCCCTGTGGGGATGCCGGGGGCTCCTTCAGTACAAATAGTATCCCCACCTTCTGGATATTCTGTGCTAGAAATTTCCTCTTTTCTGTCACTCTGTTTCTGCTTGTTCTTTGCTTTCTGTCATTTCTTCCTATCATTTTCTGCTTTGTTAGTCCATTCACATGCATATGTTTGATAGAAAGTCTGACGTACTTTTCTTAGGAGTGATAATTGGGTACATGTATTGATTGCATTTTGGGTTCTATGAAAATGTGCTTGTGGAAGCAATTTCAGGTAATTTAGACCCGTTTTTATATATTTTAGTATACTCAGTTATGTTTAAATTTGATTTCAGGTTTTTTTTGTTTTTTTTTCAATTTCCTGTGTGAGAAATTGGACGGAGTGGTCAACTCCAGGGGCATGTCCTTAGACAATGTGCGCGAATGCGTTGATACGCATACTTAATTTTCTTTTCCTTTTTTCCTGTTGAAGTATTGTATGTTTCGAAACAGTTGTAGCCCTGATATAACTATATGCAGACGGCTGGGCCTTAAAAATAACAAAAACAATAAACTAGTTTGTGACTTGCTTCAAACCATGATCATTATGATCAACTTTCCCTCTTCCTTCACCCAGCCCCTCGTTTCAATCCTGTTCTTCTTGTGTGTGTGTGTGTGTGTGTGTGTGTTGTGTGTGTGTGTGTGTGTGTGTGTTGTGTGTGTGTGTGTGTGTGTGTGTAGGCCAGATTGTGTGCTGGTGTTGTTGTGTTGTTATTGTTGTTGTTGTTGTTGTTGAAGTTTTGCTATAAGGAATGAAAAGACACTTAATATTTTTATCCTTTTCTTGTTTTTCAGCACTTCTTTCGTACTTTTTCATGTAGACTTCAACTGGCTGTAAATCTGAAGTATTCTTCATTGACTTTGGTACACCACAATGTAGAAGTTAGAGGATCAGAAGGTGATTAAACTGGCCAAGGGGACAATTGAGTCTCAAGAGGTCATTTAGCAGGCAATAGGCAGACTGAAGTGCAACGTTTCAGATCATCTCTGCAACGATCTTCACTAACACGACAGTGACCAACACTCACCAAAGGGACATAACTCTCTCAGGATCCAAAGGTTAATTTGAAAACAGCCAAATGGGGAAAAATAGTTCAAAAAATCTTGAATGAAATTTCAAATGTTTTATCTATGAATATTACAAAAATTCTTTGCAAGTGAGTAATCTTACAAAGGTATGAAGATATTACAAAATATATCTTTTGGAAGTGCAAGTATACATTGTATCTTTCATTAGAGTGGTTTGTTTACTCGTTATGATGAGATATTACAAAAATATCTTTTGGCAAGTGCAAGTATATCTTTCATTAGAGTGGTTTGTTTACTCGTTATGATGAGATATTACAAAAATATCTTTTGGCAAGTGCAAGTATACATTGTATCTTTCATTAGAGTGGTTTGTTTACTCGTTACGATGAGATATTACAAAAATATCTTTTGGCAAGTGCAAGTATATCTTCCATTAGAGTGGTTCGTTTACTTGTTACGATCGGGGGTACCATCATCCACAGGTTCTTTCCTTCTGTTTTTTCCAATACTTGCTGCAAGTGTTAAAACCCTTGATCTGCTGCTGTGGTTTTTTGTTTGTTTGTTTGTTTGTTTGTTTTTTCAAAGGTCAGAGAGAGAGAGCACAGAGAGAGAAAGAGAGAGTACAGAGAGAGTACAGAGAGAAAAGAGAGAGCACAGAGAAAGAAAGAAAGACAGACAGACAAAAGAGCACAGACAGAGAGACGCACAGACAGACAGACAGACAGACAGAGAGAAAGAGAGAGAGAGATGCACTAGTTTTACTATATGTAACCGTGTTTAACACGTTGTCTTCACGCCTGTTTAATTGTTGTTCCAGACACGACCAGCTGCCGGACAAACAGAAGTGTGTAAAGAAGACAGAGACAGTGACAGAAGTCATACTCTCACCTCGCTGTCTGGACGGTGTGTCTGTGCATGTAGACAGATCAATTGTGAACAATTTGATGTGTAGACGAATCAGTGATTGCGTCTTTTTAAAAATCAGAAATGGCACAAGAGTGCCAAGCCAGCATGTTGAGTCCATTACCTCGTTTGAACTGGGCAGATCGCCAGACGCTTTGGAATGAACTGAAAACAAGGGAAGCTGAGTGTATGCAATCTTTGATCATCTTTGAACAACATACTGCTATTACGCCGCGTGCACGGGGTGCCTTGCTCTTTTGGCTTTCTGAGGTTTGTGGTTTGCTCCTGCTTTTGCGGGAAACCTACTACCTGGCTGTTGAGCTGGTAGACCGCTTCCTTTTGTGCTCAGCTGATATACCTTGTCACAGTTACAGCTCACTGGGGTGACTGCACTCTTCATGGCTTCGAAAATGGAGGAGGTTGTCCCGCCCCAAGTACAACGGTTGGTGGATATGACCGAAGGGGTCTGTGACCTGCAACAGGTACTTGAGTTTGAAAGATTCATGACACAGAAACTTGAGTGGTCACTGTCTGCCCCGACAGCCAACACATGGCTACAGCTTTACCTGCAGGTACATGCAACACAAAGAAGCAAAACCGAGAGGACTCCTGACGCCAGCTCTCGTGAAACAGACACAAGTCACATGGAAGCTTCCATCAACCCAGAGGCCTCTGCATTTCAAGGAAGGTCTTGTGATACAAGTGCCTTGGAAACTGATAACAGAGTTTTGGAAACAGACTCGAGTGATCTGAACGTTCCAGCCACATCAGAGGTGTCTGCACTTGTGAGAAATGTTCAGTCATTGGACTTGTCAGAGAATGGATTTTTTGAAAACAGTGTTGGCTCTAGCAAGGACTTGTCAGGATATTTGAAGAGCAGTGTTGGTTGTGAGTGTGACAGCACTAGTGAGGAGAAGACAAAAGGCAGTTGTCAGTTCCACACTGCTGAAGAGACCAGCGATGACAGTGATGAAGAAATGGGAGACGAAAGCTGGGAAGAGGAGACAGAAGAGCAGGTGGACATTTTGCAAACCCTGTATCATCCACCAGATTACGTCAAGGCCTCTCTGTTAATGGATGTGGTTATATTAGACAGTAACAGCCTTCGGTTCAGATACAGCATTCTGGCAGCAGCTGTTCTCTTCCACACTGACTCTTTGGAATGCCAAGATATCTTCCAGCTGACAGGTTTGACCAGGGAAGAATTGGAACCCTGCATTCACTGGATGACAATTCATGCTTTGATGTTGGCATCATCAAAAGAGAAAATGAGAGACGATGTGAAGATGGTTTGTCCAGTTACCGGACTTGTCATCAGTGTGGAGCACCGTCACAAGTATCAGGAATTTGTTGTAAGCGAGAACTTATGGCTGAAAACCTCGGAATGGTCAGACAAGTACTTCGTCCAAGGAAACGATCAACTTCAGCATGATTTAGTGGTATATTCAGCAAAACAGGAGTACGTACGTGCACTCTCCGAGTCTGAGACACATCCTTCCCGTCCAAACTCTTCCACTTCTGCCTGAGGTGACAGCAGCTGGTGGCTATTTACTTGTGTCTTGACACTTGATGTTCGAGTTTTTTTCATCCAGCTGAGAATGAGCGCTTGCGGTGACAGCAACTTATGGCTGTGTGTGTGTGTGTGTCTTGACATTTGATGTCCAAGTTTTACATGATGATGTCTTGAGAATGAAGTTTATTAATTTTGACAATGAAGTTTATTAATATCCTTTGGCTCCCACGCCCGGTCCGCCAACTGGGAAAAGTTAACCCTTTGGCTCTCTCACCTTATCCACCAGCTTCCTGGTGATGGGGCGAGGGAGTCAAAGGGTTGGTGGGTGGGTGAGGGAGTCAAAGGGTTAACTCTTTGGCTCCAGCACCCTGGCCACCAGCACCTTGCAGTGCCAACCATGACAGCAAAGCAAGAGCTTGGCCCTTTGGCTCCTTCACCCCGTCCACCAACTTCCTGCAGGACGCTGGTGGTGAATGGAGTGAGGGATCCAAAATAAGCTTTTGCAGTTGGTGGATGGGGTGCGGGAGTCGGGGTTAAGCTTTTGCAGTTGGTGGATGGGGTATGGGAGTCAGGGGGTTAAGCTTTTGCAGTTGGTGGATGGGGTGCGGGAGTCAGGGGTTTAAGCTTTTGCAGTTGGTGGATGGGGAGCGGGAGTCAGGGGTTAAGCTTTTGCAGTTGGTGGATGGGGTGCGGGAGTCAAGGGGTTAAGCTTTTGCAGTTGGTGGATGGAGTGCGGGAGTCAGGGGTTAAGCTTTTGCAGTTGGTGGATGGGGTGCGGGAGTCAAGGGGTTAAGGAAGGACATTGGGATGAGGACATTTGGGAGGATTCTGTCATTTTCTTTTTCTTTTTGTTTGTTTGTTTTGTTTTTGTTTTGTTTTCCTTTTGAAACTTTTTGTAAATCTCGTGTATTATTCTTCAGCAGGTATTTTTCGCTGTTTGAGAGCAAAAGATTGATGCATGTATTCTATTATTCTCCATCTACCTCAAGCAATATATATATATATATATATATATATATATATATATATTATATATATGAGTCCTGATTTGTGTGTGCGTGTTTGTGTGTGTTGTGTGTGTGTGTGTGTGTGTGTGTGTGTGTGTGTGTGTGTGTGTGTGTGTGTGTGTGTGTGTGTGTGTGTGCATGCGTGTGTGCACAACCATGTCATGTGCTTCTAACTGCAGTATTTGTGACTCAAAAAATATGGCTAGGATGATTGTTAGTATTTGAATCCAAAGAAAACAACAGTAAATCCACCTTTTTAAATGATTTAATTGTTTTGGGTTTTTGTTGTTGTTGTTGTTGTTTTTTAGCATTGTCACACTTGGACAAGTGCATTTGTACTCATTGTACTTAAGCAGTTGAATTTATGCTCACTTTTTTTTTCTTTCTTGGACCATTTTTTAAGGTCATCTTGGCCCTTTGACTCTCGCACTCTATCCACTGACTGCAGAAATGTGGCCCTTTGGCTCCTTCGCCCTGTCCACCAGCTTCCTGCAGGAGGTTGGCGGATGGGATGAGGGGGTCAAAAGGTTAAGTTTTTGCTTTGCTAGCACTGTTGACGATGCAGGATGCCAGAGTCAAAGGGTTAATGACCACAGAAGTGGGACAGTGCTATGACGTCATTCCCGCCTATCTTTCTCGCAGTCTCTGCCTTTCTCCCATCCTTCTTTCGAGCACGTTGAAGTATCCTTCCAATCCAGCCCTCACCCCATCACCTTCTCCTGTGTCTATCGACCCCCACCTAGCTCTGCCAACAAACTCACCACATCCACGTTTCTCTCTGACTTTGACCAATTGCTTGACCACTACTGCCTCTTACCTGGAAATCTCATCATTCTAGGTGACATCAATGTCCACTATGACAACACTCACCGTTATGACACAAGACATATCATCAACTCTCTGTCCAATCACAATATGACTCAACACATTTCTGAACCAACCCATCAAAAGGTCACATTCTTGACTGGATCATTTCTCGTGATCACCACAATTCCGCTACTGACAACTGCTTAGTTCTTTCTACCCGTCTAACTTCAGCCCTTCCATCTGACCACTCTGCAATTCTCTGTTCTCTCGACATTTCTCCTCCTTCCCGTACCATGCGCACAGTGACTCGACGCAATCTCAAATCTATCGACCTCTCCACATTTTCATCTGATGCCTCCCGTCTCCTTTCTGAAAAGTCACATAACCATGCCAATGAATTCTATACTACTCTCCACCATCTTCTGGACACTCATGCTCCAGCCACAACCCGTCTTTTACCTGACCGCCCCCCTACCCCCTGGCTCACTCATGAGATCGCCTGTGCAAAACGTGCCCGCCGCAGAGCAGAGCGCCGCTGGCGCAAATCCAAACTCACTGTACACAGGCAACTTTTCCAAGCCTCTAAAACAAAAGTATCCACCCTCATTGCATCAGCAAAAACAAGCTATTTCCAAACCAAAATCCTGAATGCCTCTTCTTCAAAAGAACTCTTTACAACCATGAATCATCTCCTTGGCACACGAAAAGATTTACCTCTCCCAACAAAACATACAAATGAAGAACTCCCATCTGTATTCTCCAACTATTTCAACACCAAAATACAAACTCTTCGTGACAGGCTTGACAGGACACCCTGTCAACCATGCCCACCTGACCCTTCCTTCTCTGGCACACCTCTTACTACTTTTATCCCAGTCTCACAAGAAGAAATTCTCAACACAATCAGATCCATGTCGTTCAAAACCTGCGAACTGGATCCTCTTCCAGGTTCTCTCTACGCCGACTGTCTCCCTACTCTCCTCCCATTCATCACTGACATCATCAACACTTCTCTTCAAACTGGAACTGTCCCAGATTCTTTCAAGTCTGCTATTGTTCACCCTCTCCTCAAGAAACACAATTTAGACCCAAATGAACTGAAACATTACCGGCCTATCTCTAATCTCTCTTTCTTGTCAAAACTCCTTGAAAAAGTCGTCCTCAACCAGCTGAACTCTCACCTGTCTGCCAACAATCTCCTCAATCTTTTCCAGTCAGCCTACCGCCAGTGCCATAGCACTGAAACTGCCCTACTACACATTCTCAACAATCTCCTCCTTGCAACTGATACTGGCAAAGTCTCTCTCCTCACACTCCTTGATCTGTCTGCAGCCTTCGATACCATTGACCATGGTATTCTCCTTTCTAGACTTCATCATACTTTTGGCATCTCTGACATTGCTCTCTACTTTTTCACTTCGTATTTATCAAACAGAAAACAAACTGTTCTCATCAATGGCACTTACTCTCAACCTGCATACCTGACCTGTGGTGTTCCACAAGGATCTGTCCTTGGCCCTGTTCTTTTCACTCTTTACACCTCCCCCTGTCCACCATCATCAACTCCCACTCTATAAAACACCACTTCTATGCTGATGACACCCAACTTCAAGACAGTGACTCACCTGATAATATACAGCGCCTGTTGACTCGCACCACTGAGTGTTACTCAGACATTAAGAACTGGATGACGTTAAACAAACTTCAGCTTAATGACGACAAGACAGAAGCTATCCTCATTGGCACCCGTCAGAAACTTTCTCAGCTGCCTCCTCTTTCTCTCCCATTATGTAACACATCAGTCCCAATTTCTGATTCAGCTAAAAACCTTGGTGTCTGCATTGACTCTACCCTTTCCATGAACAACTTTGTTTCTCAAACTGCCAGATCTTGCTGCTATCATCTCCATCGTATAAGACTGATCAGGAAGTATCTCTCTGTCGAAACAACTGCAAAACTCGTTTCTCTCCTTCATAATGTCTCGCATTGACT
>JAPXFY010004891.1:0-16584 GCA_030674185.1 Monoplex corrugatus | reverse complement strand
GGTTTTTTTGGGGCCCTTGTTTGTTTTTGGGGGGGGTTTTTTTTTAAGGGGTTTTTTTCCTTTTTCCCCGGGGTTGTTTTTTTTTTTGTTTTTGATTTGGGGGGGTTTTTTTGGGGGGGGGGAAGGGGGTTGTTTGGTTGGGGGGTGTTTTGGGGGGGGGTTGGGTTTTTGGTTTTTTTGTTTTGGAAAAATTTTTTTGGGGGGGGTTTTTTTTCGGGTTTATTTTGGGGGAAAAAATTTTTTGTTTTGGGGGAAATTTGGGTTTTTAAAAAAAAGGGGGGGGTTTTTGGTCCCTTTTTGGGGGGGGTTTTTTTTTTTGGGTTTTTTGGGGTTGGGGTTTTTGTTTTTAAATTGTTTAAAAAAAAAATTTTTTGGGTTTATTTTTGAAACGGGTTTTTTTTTTAAAAAGGGGGAAAAAAGGGTGGTTTAAACTGTTTTTTTTTTTTGGGGGGCCCCCCTTTTTTTTAAAAAAGTGGGGGTTTTGGGTTTTTAAACTTTTGTTTTTAAAACCTGTATAATTTTTTAAAAAAGGGGGAAGCAAAATTTTTTTTCAAAAAATGGGGAAAGGAGTTTTTTTAATCAAAAATTTTTGGGGGGCTTTTTTTTTTGGGGGGGGAAAAGGCGGGTAAACGGGGAAAAATTTTTTTTTTTTTTGACATTTTGGGGAAAAAAAAAAAAACCCATTTGGGGCCGCGTTTTAAACGAAAAAAACGTTTAAAAATTTTTTTTGGGGGGGGGAAAAAAAATTTAAAAACTTTAAATTTTACCAAAAAAATTTCATTGGGGACGGGGTTAATTAAAAAATGCCTTTAAAAGGGTGAAAAAAATTTTAATAGGAAAAAAAATTTAAAAGGGCCCCCCCCTTCCAAAAAAAGGTGATTTTTAAAAAGGATTTTTGTTAGGTCCCCCCCCCCCCCCCCCCCCCCCCCCCCCCCCCCCCCCCCCCCCCCCCTTTGTCAAAGGGAGTGGGGGTAAAACCCATAAAAAAATTTTGGGGTTAGGGGAAAAACCCAAGGATCCCCTAATTTAAAACGAAAGTGGGGGAAAAATTTTGGACCCTTGGGGGGAACAAAAAAAATTGTTTTTGGGGTCGAAAAATTTTTTTACCTGAAGTCAGAGTGTGAAGATGGACAGGATGAAACAGAAACCTGTCCCCTTCAGCAGTCCTGATAGTCAAGGTTTGGTGCGTTATGATGGGTGACCATTGCTATAAATTTTCTCCCTCCGTGTTTCCAAACACATAAGTGAAGGAACGTGATTTGTGAACAAATACTAACAATAACTGTAAGTCTTTTGGGGGGGAGGGCATTCCTGGTATGCCCATTTGTGAGCAGGAACATAGGTCTGAATAATTGACACGTTAACCAATCCATTATTTGTACATTTTTCTGACGAGTTTTGGGTTGGTTGATCACAGGCAACATATTTCCCAACATGTTACAAGTTGGACCGACCGGTGATTGAGCCGAAGTGGAAAAGACTGTCTTTTTATAACCATTCTGTAGGCCTTTAGAGATGAATAAACGTAATTACATCATTACAGATGACCTAGTGGTCTCTTTATTTGTAACAGTCAGTTGTGAGACAGGAGGTGTGAATAAGAAAAAGAAATGCAATCACTCAATTTGAGCAAACATAGTCGATTAAAATTTTGTGAATTTAGGACTACAAAAATCAAAATCAGACCCACCATCCACTTCACAGATCAATAAACGTTGACTAGATCCCTTTTTCCTATCCACAAAACCACGAAATTGTCTGATTACCTGTGTACCTGATGGTCACGTATGACACACAACATTTCTACTATGTGGTTCACGCCCAGTATGACGTGTGGTGGTCAAGGACAGAAGATCTTCTTGTACAATTTCTGATCACTTGTCACACACGAATGTGGGTTTGATTCAACAGCTGATCAACCTCACTGGTTTTTGTCCCTTTGTTTACCTGTGATGATGACGTCAACCATGCTGTCAATAACACCCTGTATGGAACTTCCTACAAGGACTGTCCAGATAAGAGTCGGAATGAATCTCTTCTGTACCACATCCTCGCCTGTGTCAACATGTTTACCTGTACTAACGTCATGTGGGGTCCTATATGTTGTCTGTGCCCAGTGTTCCATTGTCAGGCACGAATCAATGACTGAAACTGTAAATGTACAGACAAAAGGAAACCGTCTCCTCTGCACCAGTTTTTCCTTCCTCCCAAGTACTCTTCAATTTCGATGGTATCAACACGTTTTCATTTCAACCCCAATGAAGTCCAATGAATCCAGTCCTGAACAGCCACTATCGTTGTCTGGTACGTATCAATGACCTGCCTACGCCTGTCTACACACGATGCACATGGAATGTACTACTGTATGGACCCCTGAGGACGAAAGAAGGATGTAATGAACTGATGTGTCCAGTGGTTCTTTCGATGCAGAACGTTCCATGATATGTCTACATGTGACCATTCTGTTGATGGCTGGCCTCCACTGCCCACTTAATGATGATAAAAGAATTTGTCGTGTGATGTGACCTTTCCTGTGGCTGTCCAGTTCCAAGGTCACACATTTCTGTGTCATCTAGATTTTCCCCCCCCCTCCCCCCCCCCCCCCCTGTCTCACCCCCCTCCCCCCATTTCCCCCCCCCTCCCACCCCCTTTTTTCTCTTTTCCCCCCCCCCCCCTCTTTCCCGTCTTTTCTTTTCCTCTCCCCCCCTCCCCCTTTCCCCCCCCCTTCCCCCCCCCCCCCCCTCCCCCCCTCCCCCTTTCCCCCCCCCCCCCCCTCCCCCCTCCCCCTCCTCTTTCTTTCGTGCTCCCTTTTCCCGCATTTTCCCTCCTCCCTCCTCCTTCTTTCTTCTTTTCCCCCTTTTCCCCCTTTTCCCCCCTCCCCCTCCCCCCCCTTTTCCCCCCTCCCCCCCCTCGCCCTTCCCCCCACTTCTCCACTCCCCCCCTTCCTCCCCTCCCCCCCCTTCGCCCCTTCCCCTTTTTCCTCTCTTTCCTTGTTTTCATCTTCCTCTCCCCGTCTCCCCTTTTTTTTTTTTTTTTTTCCCTTTTTCCCCCTTACCCTTCTCTCTTCGCTCCTCCCTCCTCCCCCCCCTCCCCCTCCCCCTGCCTCTCCTCGGGCCCCCTCTGGTGGTCCGGCCCCTTCTCGTTGCCCTCGGGCCCCGCCCCCGGTCGGTCGGTCCTGGGGGTTCTGGTTCCTGTCTTCTCGGGGCGCCCGGGTGGGTCTGCGGTCGGTCCCGCTCTTGGGGGGGGGGGCGGGGTGTGATAGTAATTTCGGGCGGGGTTGCGGGGGGGGGGGGGGGGGGTGGAGGTTTGCTTATTTTATTGTGTGCGTTGGTTTGAGAACGTGGAGGGGCCGGTTGGGGGGGGTATGGTGAGGGGAGGAATCTGAGAGTCTGAATCTTTTTTATGTTAAGGGAGCGTGAAATTACGTGGCATGTAACAAGATGAGCTGTTTCGCAGGCTTCATCTAACTAGATGCAGTCTGGGGACAGCTAGGGCATAGTCTAGCTGAAAACCTACTTCCCACATGGTCAAGAACTATTCAGATAACCTATTTATACGTCTATAAGTCATAACCTTTCTCTTTTCTCATTTTACTTATTTCCTTTCCTTCACTCATCCAGACAAGTCTTGTATCTGCTATCCATCCGCTTCGTACGTACTACTGTGGCTTTCTCTGAGCTCCCCTACCCCCAGTGCACTTGCGGGAAACTCTAGTACACCAAGTATACCTCTGGGGAGGGGGGGATCGCTGGTAGACAGCGGCAGGATCTAGCAGTCTGTCTTAGAACTGATGGCTGACATGAACAACATGGAAATAGCTGTACCATTCGACCGTATTTTGTGCGGCCGCTGATTGTGAGTGGGGGGGGGGGGGGGGGGGGGGGGGGGGGGGTGGCCAGTTGGATCTCTGATCTCTGACCTGCCCTGTAACACAGGAACCATGGTCAAGGATGCAGTGCCTAAACATCTGGACAGTATATCACATTGCATCACAACGTGAGCGGTCGGCAGCAGTGTGAAGGCCAAGACACGATCAGCAACAAGCATGGTTCACCATGCTCTGACTGTATTCATATGTATCAGGTTTAAGAAAAGACACGTACTGGCGATGGCGGAAGACGCGCTGGACGAAGGCACTACCAAGTCTCGCGTTTCACATCCTCTAGGTCCTACGTATAGCTACCATCCATAGTCACCGTCCACTACTACGTCGTGACCCTGTCCATGCTATCTTGTCTGTGTACATTCGAGCTAGGTAGAGACATGAAGTACAAAGGAATGTACGAACCGAAACAACACAGATAATGCGGTAGGGGGTGGGGTGGGGGGGGGGGGGGGTTGGGGGTTTGGGGGGGGAGGGGGGGGGGGAGGGGTGGTGGGTGGGGGGGGCTGGAAGGGTGGGGGGGGGGGGGGGGGGGGGGGGGGGGGGGGGGGGGGTTGCGACTCACTCATTGGGTCTGTGATAATAGATCTACGTGTGTCATATACCCACATAGACGTAAGAACGTAGATGAGTATTGTCGAGCGAGACAGCAAAAGACTCGTGTGCTCACAAGTTCTAGAATCTTGCAGGTACTTACACTTGAATCTTGAACTGTTATACTACAATAAGGTATATGCAGCACAGGTGGGTTGTGTTTTGTCTGTTTAGCGGGGGTAAATTTGGGGGAGGTTTGGGGGGGAGTGGGGGGTGATTGGGTTGGGAGGTCCCTGTGAAAACCATTTCCCACCGACATAGTCAAAGATCTTGTCCATCTCCATATCAATATCGGCATTGAAGTCTAAGATGGTGTTTGCAATGTGATATTACCACAGAGACTTTGATGATACGTTTTGCTATTCTCCCTAAAGACGAAATTTTCGTCTTGATGAAGTATTTACTTCAATCAAAATGTAACCGGCGTTTCTTTTTCTCTGGCTGATCAGCTGTCCCTGTCAGTGACTGGGTAACATCTTCTGTTTTTGTTGTACGTTTGTGTGCAGAAGGGAAAACTACTTTGGAGGTGGATTCAGTGTCTTTGTCACCAACCTGACCATGGCCTACTTTCTGATGGGTGGTCCTATATTGGCCATTCATATGGTGTGGCTTGATGAATTATTCCGTGGTAGCTATCGTTTTAACATGATGACACATGGACAAAAAGCAGTGTGGGCCCACTTCACTATCGGTGGCTGGTTTTTTCTGTGCTTCTGCTGTCCAGTGAAGTATCAGCTCTGACCATCTGGGCTTCATCACACTGGATTCGTTTCATTGTCCTTCGTTTTCCCGTTCACAAGCACCTTGCGAGTTTGAGAAAGCAATCAAGCACAGCAGTGGCTTGTGGTCTTTTAACTAGTGATGGTTTTTGGCCTGGCTGTTGCCTTTTGCCCTTTTACTTCCAGTGACATCACACGGGGGAGTTCTACAGGCAAGACAGGTATAAATCTGTATTCCACTTCCCAGTCACTCGTAAAATGTTTTAAAAGGAATGGATTTATCCTTTTGGGTGATGTGATCGTCTTCAATTTCATCTGTATTGTGCTATATCTCAGCTGGCCCAAGCGTTTATCTACTGGTCAATACTAAAGAAAACACACTTGAGAGAACTAACACGAATCAAAGCATCACGCAGACAATGCATAGCAAGGCGGTTGATACCCATGTGTGGCTGTTACAGATTTCATGTGCATGGTTTCCATTCCCCATTGGGAACTGGTGTGAATTTCTGGCATGGCTGGTATTTTCCCAAGCCCTGGGAGAGATAAATGTTGCTTTAGCAATCTTCATACTGCCCTTAAACTCTGCTCTTAATCCATTTGGTATATACCTTTAAAAAAAAAACACGCAGGGCAAGAAAAACGAAGAAAATTCCCGATAGACAGACCTGGTTAAAGTGGTCTTGAATCTCATGCTGACCTTTGCAAGATAATAAATAACTACAGTATGGAGTGCTTCGTTGCTATAAAAACCAAGATGGTATGAACAGTCTGGGGTAATCTTAAGTAACTGTCTAATAACCAGTTATTACACACTGTGGTAGTGGCATTTTTCATCATCGTCATCATCATCAACATCATCATCATCATCAACATCACATCCGACAACATCATCTCAATTCATCATCATCATCAACATCTATCCATCATCCATCATCATCAGCATCATCATCATCATATCATGTGCCCTGCCACATGGGCGTTAGCGATCATGGCCCCTCGATACGAACCTATCAGTTTGTCACTGCAAACACGTCCCATCCCACACCTCTCAGTTTTAAGACCACTTGCAAATCTTATCCAATATTTATCCCCCCCCCCCTCTCCCTGAGTCTACCCTGTTAATTCAGGTTATTACACACTGTTTTGGCATTGTCATCAATCATCAACATTATAAACAACAATAAACATCATTAATGTGCCCCCCTTCAATCCATGGCATTGGCATATGGCCATCCATAATGAATCTATCCTTTGTTGCTGCATAGCACCCTCCCAGCCCTCTCCCGTTTCTCGGCCCACTATGCAAAGTCCATCCAATATTTGTCTCGCCTGAATCTCCCTTGTTGCTTATCTTTCCCTCCAACTTTTCTTTTGTGACATGTGCTCTAATGTTCCTCCTTCCTCATAAAATGTCCATGTCAATGTTGCTTGTCCTTTTTGCTACACTTCTTTAATAAATACTGTTCCATTCCTTGTGTCTGCTTCCTCCTCCAAGACTGTTTCCTCTTGTTTTCTTTGCTAACCATGGAACTCTTTAACAGTCTTCTTAGAAAACCACGTTTCTTCTTCTTTAACTGTAATATAAAAAACATTTTCTAGAAAATCCAGGTTTGCATGTAAGTACATGGTGTGACTCCTTTTTTTTATTGTAATTGTTTTTCCCCCCCTCCTGTGAGAAAGAAAAGGCAGAATGTTCATCTCAGCTGGAGGGACAATGTGTGCCTAACATTTGTGCTTGGGGTGGGGTGTGGCCATGGTGGGTGTGGGTGTGAGTGTGTTGTGTGTGTGAGTGTTGTTGTGTGGTGTGTTGTGGTGAGTGTGATGTGTGTGTGTGTGTGGTGGATGTATACGGCGTTGGATGGTGGTGGTGGTGTGTGGGTGCGGGCTGGAATGGGGTGTGGGTGTGGTTGAGGGTGTGTGGTGAGTGAGTGTGGTATATGGTGTCGTGCGGTGTGTGTGAGTGGAGGTGTGCGCGATGGTGGTGTGTGTGTGTGTGGCGCAATGTGTGTGTGTGTGGTGTGGTGTGGGGGTTGGTGCACGTGCGCGTGCGTGTGCGCGTAGTGTGTGTGTCTCTTAATAAAATGTTTTCTGATTATTTTATTCTGTTTAATATTTTATCAATATGAACCACCATCGTTTTTTTTTTTCGTATTTTTTGTGGTTTGTCGATTTAGGGCGGAAACTCGCCGTGAAAGGAATTATGCAGATTCTAATCAGGCCAATTCTAGACTGATTTCTAGATCCATCCAGTTGTATCAACAAGTTTGAAATATGATGAAGTGAACATTCAAGTGCACTTGCATATTTTTGGGTTTTGTTTTTGTGTGAATTTCTGTAATCTCGCAATGATTGATTTTATCATTTCCTGAAACCATTTCATTTTTTCCAACATATTTAGTTGATTAATTTCAATGTATACAAGTCCAAACGTAAAACCCTTTTGGCAGGGTTTAATTTCAATGCTACAATAACAGACATTTTCCAAACTTGTTGATTGAGAAAAACATAACAAGGTTGGTCTAAATTTAGCCTTTGCCATTTTATTGTTAAGATCAAAAAAAACACATTTTTTGGAATACACACTACATTTGCACAGTTCAGCTCACTATTCTTTCACTCAGACATTTATGAATATATGAATGAGAACTCACTCGGTCCACAAGACAACATCATAGGACACACTACTGATCCTGTTAGCTTACCGGTTAAACTATGTTTGACACGAGGGAGATATGTGTATCAGTAAAGATTTGCATCACTCGTGCATCCTGACGAGTTCTTGTAGGAAGTTACATGGACCAGGGTGTATTGGACAAATGGTTGAGAGTACTCTTGTCTGATCAATTAGGAGTTCTTCAGGTGGAATACGGCTTAATAGGGACAAAAGTGAGGTGTAGTGCTATGCGTTGTGAATCATAAGCCCCCCCGTCCTCACGCATGCGTGTGAGGATTGGTGACCGAGGTGATGCAGATAAAATGTACAATAGGTAGATGGCGTCTAGCCTTGACCACACTACGTCTAATAATCATTGTGCTTATTGTTTGGGAAAAGCGAATTGGTATGAGTTGTGGGATTGGTTGGTTTTGTTGGTTGGTTGGGTTGGTGACTGTGAGTGGTGTGAATACTACTTATGGATTGTAGAATATGGTGTTGTCGTACTGGTTATAAGCTCATCAGGACACGTTCGATTTCTCGTAAATCGTTGTTTGGGTTTGTTAGTTAGGATGAAGAATATGGATATCTCGTTGGTTCGAGTCGGATACGTTATGTGATAGTGTAATTGGATGGCTGAGGATCCTGATCGATGTGTGCACGTTAAAAGATTTACAAGCGAAATGTAATCGCACGCAGTAGTAGATTTGCTCCAAATTGACGTGAAGCATGTACTAATTACTTACTCTACTCTTCCTGTGCCTCACAGTAAGCACAGACTGGTTTCAAACTAAAGATAGACATACCGAAGATCAGATCGTTAATACTACGTATCGTATACGTTTCATCTCTAAAGCCAATTACAGATATGCTTAAAAGATTCAGTCTATGTTCACTATCAACGACGATACAACCTTGTACATGTTGGGAAATATGTTCGTAGCCTGTGAATCAAACTCAACCTTCACTTGTACAAAAGGATAATGAGTCACAAACAAACAACAATAGACTCTAAGTCATGATATTCTGATACAAACATATGTGACTGGTTACTATCGCTTGGGTCTGCAATTTAACTGCCATGGACCAGTCCACTTGCTCACAACATGGGACATACCCTGGAATAGCCCTGCCCAAAGACTTACAGCTACCTTGTAGATATTTATTGAATACAAATCACGTTCATCACTATATGTGTTGGAACACGGAGAAATTTTATAGACAATCGGTCATTCATCACGTACACATAACGTCCACCAAAACTTCCTACGCACATCCTGGACTGAGATGCTTTAGTCTGCTGAGGACAGTGTTCATCGTTCATCACTCTTCGCTCGTACATCATACAATCACACTCTACTGAACATTCAGGTCTACATGTTCACATAGTGTGACTGCTCGAATTATCTGCGTGGGGTGGAATAGTGATCAACAGCACATGTGTAGCAACTATCACTGATACTAAGACGGGACGGCGTAACTTTCATGAGGTCGGCCTTGACTGTTGCAGGGTGAAAGGCACGCAAGAACACAGTCCTGACGCAAACTCGAACGTGCACGTCCTCCACAGTTATTCGTTTGTATATATTTAAACTATTGCAGATAAGCTGGAGGCAGTGAAGAGAACATCGACACGTGATCACACGCCATTTAACTCCTTACACAGGATAGCGCAGCATATACCACAACATAGTATAACGAGCATCCGATGTGTTATGCGGACTGTGGTTGGTGCAGTGGTGACATCTACATCTTTCATAGTCTACTTGCTTTCACCTTATTTGGTTCATCTCAGACCTGATCAATCAATGACAGCAACTTGTCCAGTTGGGAATTTACAACTTGGGGTGTAGTGGATGTTTCATCTGATCTCACCCTTCGCTAGAGGATCTCTGTACCTTGTTGAGTCATCTCGTGTAATTCGACCATCTATTGTAGGTGATGATGAGGTCCCAGATAAGCGGTGATGTCTGTACACACGAACGAGGCATAGAGGTGCCGGTAGGGACAGAGTGCATGCAGAATTGTTAACCCTAGAGATAACAGTACACTAGCTACCGCACTAGATACACACAACCAGCGGCACCATAACCTGTGTTCGCCATTGAACACCAAACGAATTACAAGTCCAAATCAACCTAGCTCGACCCAATGAATACAAAAAGAACATTCAGGGACAAGACAACTAAAAAACAGAGAAGAGAAGGGAAGAGAGAGAGAGATGGGAGATGATGAGAGAGTGGAGAGAGATGTACGGAGAGAGAGAGAGAGTGAGAGTAGAGAGGCAGAGCAGGCATGCTAGGCTAGGAAGAACAAATAGCACTTGAATGACTGCCAGACAGACTTGTAGATTCGAGGCCACAGATAGAGAAAGAGAGAAACACTGAAATCACTTTTGTCTCTAAGTATGATGAGCTGGTGACACTGGCAGAGGGCACATCAACCTCATAATCATGTCTTAGATCATCTCGCCAGCTGACTACGATGCATGTCACCGCTTGGATCCATTCATAGTCAAAAAAGGTTGAGGGTCCTAGGCACGCAGCGGATGCCGGATCGAAGTAACGCCGGGAATCCAAACACTCTCATTATGTTTCTTCCTCGCGTTGGTTTGTTTTATACCATTTATAGCAATATAAGTGTAGGACGGTCATACGAATGCACATTGTGGCCTAGAGTTTTCAGACATGAGAGCTCCATCCTAATTTCAAAATCTCTCGATTAACTGTCATTTTTATTATGAAAGGGATAACAGTTGAAACTTTTGGCAAATCTTACTTCCTCATATGTAGCTGTGGTGGTGGTCCTTTAACACACAATGCTATGCCATACAGCGCAAGAGCCTACGGTTACGGGCTCTCGTTTCATCAACTCTCTTCGTCGACAAATGGTCCGCATTGGCGTTTCGGAGTTGTCTTCCCCTTTATTGCCATTTCTCTGAGCGTAGGTCAGCAGCTTTCGTCGTGTGCCGGAGTTGTAGAGATGAAGATCAGCTGATGGATACCTTTGCTATTTTCTTCCTTAAAATCTGTAGCAGTTTTACTTCAAATCTGTAGCGAATCTGGTTTCATTGCACTCATCATACTCACCTTAGGAGGAGTCTCACAACAGATGTAGACAACGGATAGATCATGAAGTCGAGTCTGGAGATATTGAGTGAGACACACTTTCTGAAAAACATGGTCGAAGCAGTAAACATATTTGCATGACTACTTTGTGTCGCCCTTTTTTTATAAAGTATGAAGACACCATTCTTAATGTGTCAGTATTAATTAATCTGGAGAGTGCGGATAAAGATTTAAGTTTCTTCTTCCTCCTGATGCATGCGTCAAGTGCACTTGGAGTCCCCGCAGACAAGCAACACCTCGGTTCTTTTGTAGCTGCACACCGGGCGGTCAAAAACCACATAGCCCTGTAACTCTACTGGACGTGTCGGACCATCAAAAGGCCAACTAAAGATAACAACATTTTCCTCAACCCTTTCAACGAGAGCAGAACAGACGATACAGATGCACAGAGAGAGGCAAGAGAAAAAACTATTAGACAAAGATACATGAGACAGAGCAGAACATTATAGAAGATCCCGATAGAGAAGGAAGAGAGAGAGAGACCGAAACACGGAGGGGGAGGAGAGCAGAAGAGTGAGACGAATGGGATGAAGACGAAAAATATAGAGGGACAGAAAGGAGGATAGCGAGAGACAAAGAAGGGAGAGGAGAGAAGAGAGAGAGAGAAAGAGAGATAAGAGGAGAGAGAAAAATAGGTAAAAGAGAAAGAGAGGTAGATGAAAGAGAGGGGCTGTGATGTTGTGATGTGTCATAGAGAGAAAGTTGAGATTGTATGACAAAGCATCCATGGCCTCGAGTCTTATTCCTAACTTGAGATCTCATGAAATCCTGCTTTCAGACTAATGAGACAGATAGGAAGGAAAAGAGCTCCAGGTTTGTCCCAATGAATCACTAATGTCGGTAGTGTTTGTTCAAGACCTACATCATTGTTGATGTGGGAATTTAAGTGATGGTTCATCAGAACATAGCGGTAGGTATCAACAAGGAAATATCTGACTGAAGCGTAGAGCTGACGAACTCTAAATGAAAATGTCCCTTGCGGTAGCTAGAAAAATCCTCCGACCGATAGGCCTGTCACTCGTTAAGATGTATCTACCGTGGCAGATGGTTGAAATCTCTATACTACTTGATCATAACGGCCACTATAAATGCTGTGATCATGTATTTTATTCAAAACAGAGGATACGAGTATACATCAGTATGTTTCTGAGATCACTCTAGTACCAATTAATTGGTGGCAAGACTCACAGTTCATCAAGGATCCTAAAGTGTCACAATACGACATCAAAAAAAGTAGAAGTCAACGTGCTTGGAGGAGGGCGCGCTCAAGAGGATAATCTGTCGGCGATAACAGCCCATAGGGAAGATGTAAGATCATCCTCTGTATCCCGACCGCTTGAAAGGACGTAGACTAAACATGCAGTAGCGAGAGCGTATCAGCATGCCATGCCAACACAATCAGCAACTGCGCGGTCAGTGATGAGTGTGGTAAGGGGTTGATGGAACACTAATGCAATCTGGCTAAATTAGCGCATGGATTGGCAAGGATTACGGGGCCTGTTCCTGCCTGGAGAGACTTAGGAAGCCGTGATGGCGAGTTAGGGGTGGGACTGTGCCACGTAACGATCTAGGTAAGTGATAGATACAGGATAGGGAGAAGACGGGAAGATGAGATGACAATTGGAAGGGATTATAGATGGAAGTATGTATATGGACGGTTGAGATGTATTAATGTCTAGTAATGGTTGGCATTATAGAGGATCCTTGCTGCTCTCGAAGTCCAGACTTATTCAGTCGTCTAATGAGAACTGCCGAAGTAATTCGACTGCGGGTTTCTCCCCCGAGCTCTTACGCGGCCTGTCCTCGTTCGTCTGATGACGTGTGGCGGCCGCGGCGGCGAAGGGAAGGTGGCTAGTTAGCACTGATCCGTGGGGTGGCATACCGACAAGGTGCTATGAGTTAAAGTGTTTACCCTCATCTCTTCCGCTCCGTTCATCTGAGGTTAATTGCTGATAAGTTGCAGTCAGCACCGGCTGTTTCATAGCTTCACCTAAGCGCATACCAAAAGTTTGACACTACATAACTGCGGACCGTCTTTGGCCTTATCCGGGAACGTTCTTTTGGTAGGAACGGCGAGCTACAAACAAGTTATATGATTAATGAGTGTAATCGGATATCATAGGAGACATGTGGTATGTAACGGGCATAGCCAGACAGTTATGATGGTATGTTCGTGGTGCATTAGGTGACTCAGATGGACGTTGGTATGGGATGTCTCTGGGTCGATGAGTTTCTTTCATCCGTAGAGGAGCGTCTCTGTTGGAAGGGCCGGAGTGAAGCGACATCTTCTTCGACGCTGGATTGATCCACTAGAAGCGTAAAGATGTCAGTGGACAATATCGATGGCCAGAGTCGCGGGTTGTGCCAAGCGGGTGGGGGGCACACTCGTGATTCGTCGAAATCTTCACCATGGTATGATAGCTTAGAGCTTCTCTGTGTTGTTAGTAGTCGGATGCTGTGACCATTATAGGTCGAGACATGGGCGCTTATACTGCAGCTTTCCAGATATGATTTAAACTTGTGTTATGAGTGAATCATCCCTATTTAGTTTACAAGTTCTGTAACGTTGTAGAACTGGTGTAGGCCCTCATCTAAATCCATGCCCCGGCTTCTCACTGTAGAACCTATAGAAAACATTATATACTGAGCGCTACATGCATTGCAATGTTTCAAGGAATATTCCTGAGGTCTGTGATGCTTCTGATTCGATGATGGTAACGCGACGTCTCATCCCTTACGTGTCGGATTACGTCCTACACGCCGCTCCAACCCCTCTTCTACGCAAGCACCTACCACCTCTATTCCTTTCTACAATATCTGCCGGCCGATCACATAGATTTTCAGGTAGCGTTTACGAGCCGGCATGATCTATCCTCGGTGTACCTTGGTACTGCCTCATAGGCGCGTAAGGGCCAACCACCTGACGACCGGAGTGGTATGTGGAGGGGGGTCCGCAATACACTGACCTCAGGCGTGACGAGATTGTTTTGAGTGAGGGTTGTTAAGAGGTGGAGTTAGGAACGAATGGTAGCGAATGAGTTGGGGAGATCGGGGTGTGCAAGGGTCGGGGGGGTGATAGTGTGTGAGGTGCAGTGATATGTTTTAGATGAGGGGTAAACGGTGTTAGTATTTTCTAGTGTGGATGAGGAATGTACCTGCCTCGTGGTGGGTTTGGGGGTCGGTGTGCGTGGGTTGAACTGTGGATAGGTCACAGTGAGTGGGTAAATTTTTTTGAGATGGGATGGGGGGACGAGTATGCCCCTGGTGATATGAATTTTATGCTGTGAGGCACAACGTCCCTGAAGGCAAAAATTTGAGATGGGACAGAGGACCGTGGGCGGGTGGAAATGTGAGCAGGGTGAGGCCACAGGGGAGGGAAAGTGTTTGAGGAAGGTGACATGAGGAGCAAGGTGGTGAATGGGGAGCTTGTGAGGGCACAGGGGAGGATAAGAGGTTTTGGAGAGGGGACAGAGGACGTTGGAAGGTGAAAGTGCGCTGTGAGTCCACGGGAGTGTTATTTTTGAGAGGGACCAGAGGCCGTGGGTGGTGGAATGTGAGGCAGGTGAGGCCCCAAGGGAGGTAAAGGTTTGACGAGGTGCCCGCAGGCACTTTGTATTTTTCAGGGTGATAATATTGGTTAAGTTCAGATTGTACCATGGATTTCCTTGAAAATGAAAGTTATGTGAATTCATCTGTTGAAAGCGTTGGGAGGCTGGCATATTTTTTGGTCAGCAATTATTACGGGAACATATTTTATTTTATCTTTATAACCATGTAAAAGTTTGACTTGTTAGTACCAACAAGGGGTGTCGCTGCCTGAACACGATGTCTGACGAAGAACGCCGCAAAATTTTACGAAATTACAAGGGATGAGCCGATATTTTTAAAAATTGTCAAGGAGGCCGCGCATAAATACAGCGTGGTGTTTGCATCATTTTTTTTTTTAAAAAAAACTCATCATAGGTCCCGAATTTTTCAGGGATCGGTTCAGTGTGGGTAAGACAAAGATTGTGTGTTCGATAGGTGGACAACTTGTAAAGTTTAAAAAAAAAAGAAAAATAAATAACGAAAATGTGTCAGGTTTTATTTGGGGCTTTACTACTTGTATCAATAAGTTGTTTCGTGTAAAACTCAAGGCAGTGTTTCACATGGTTTGTTGGCATAAACAAACGTAATGTAGCCCCAAACCAATTCCTGTTCCTGGGTTGCCTTTATCACTGTAAACAATAGTTGAAAGCTCTTCATGCCTCCTTCTACTGAAAAAGGACAGAGATATCTTTTCTGGGGCACTGAGCCACACAAGATAAACAAACTGGGGTATAACAAAATAAAAACAGCTGTAATTTGTTATTAACCCACTTTTATTATAATTTTATTGCTTACGAAAGTGTTTTTACCGCCCCCTACCCTCCTCCGCAACAGATTTACTTATGGAACATAAGTACTAAAGAGGGGGGGGGGTAAGGTTCTAAATTTCATAAAGGTGACGGGGACAGGTTACTGGGATTTCAGTATAGAGGTGACGGGGTACAGGTACTAAGGGATGTTCAGTATAGAGGTGACGGGGTACAGTTTACTAAGGGATGTTCAGTAAAAGAGGTGACGGGGTACAGGTTACTAAGGGATGTTCAGTACAAGTGACGGGGGTCCCCAGGTACTAAGGAATGTTCTGAGCATACCACTTATGCTTTGTGGCTGCAGGTGTTCTGAGCTTACCACTTTATGCTTTGTGGCTGCGTGAATGTTCTGAGCTTACCACTTTATGCTTTGTGGCTGCGTGAATGTTCTGAGCTTACCACTTTATGCTTTGTGACTGCGTGAATGTTCTGAGCTTACCACTTTATGCTTTGTGGCTGCGTCTGTGTTTAGCTGAATGGGTAGCGCAAACTCTGTTGGGGTTTGAGAAATTCTACATGGGAGATAACTCCGTGACTCTCAAGAGTTATGTTACTTAGTTGATATTTAAAAATTCTCCCTGCCTCCCTCTTATTTCCTTTGGTATTACAGGTTACTAAATTAAAACAAATTATGTTGTCAAGTAAGCTAAGCAAATATTAATACTGTTCATGCATACATGGTAATGTCAGTGCTTCTTCTCTGGAACAATTAATACAAAGTAAACCAGCAATTAAGACTGAACTACAGACAAAGACAAACAGAAAAGATATTAATGCTGTAAATCAAAAGGAACTATAGCTTTGGATAATAAAGTAGATTTACAATATTTAGATGAGCACGTGCGTATACATCCAGAAATGGTTAACACAAAATTGCTACAGTTGAATGGAGTAAGACTTATGCAAAATTTCTTGGCACCATGCACAAGATTTCCAGTAAAAACGTTTGTTCTATCCAGCTAGGTACAACTATATTTTACCTTCTGGTCAAGTCAAGAATGTTAGCGTTGCTATTGATCCTCAAAACTTGACATAGAAATCCGTCACCCTAACCTTTCAGTTTTGTTACTGACAACTGCAACTTTTCAGTTCTGTTTCACATTACTTTCAACTCACTCCGTGAGGATGTCGGGGGACTCTTTCAGTATAAATAGTATGCCCCCCTTTCCCGGGACATTTGCGCGAATGATTTCTTTTTGCCTGTCAC
>JAPXFY010004890.1:0-16584 GCA_030674185.1 Monoplex corrugatus | reverse complement strand
GAAGTAAAAAACAGTTAGGCCGGGATCGCGGGCCTCTTGCAGAAACTTTTTATCTGTCCGGGCCGACCAATCCTTCTGTTTGGAGGTGCCATTGAGAAACCCCCGACCCCGAGATGCCGGTGGCGGGCCCCTTTTTTTGGGGAAAAAGGTGCATCCCCCTTAGAGATTTTTGGGGGAAACTTTCCAATTGGTCAGCATCTCTTTGGTAATTTTCCCCCAGTTTTTTTCCCCCAAAGAAGAAGGGCCTTCCCCATGTGGGATATGGCAAAAAAACCAAAAATTTTGGTGAGTCTGTAATTTTCCCCGGGGTTTGGCGTGCAAATTTTCAAGATATTAGTTATTTTTTGATTTCCCGTTCACGTGAAATGCGCCCTTCATGAACATGTTTTTGGGCAGAGGTTATCTTTCTTTATTAATTTTTGGATTTTCTCAAAATTCAAATCACATTGCTTTAAATCTTGCGGGGAAAAATTTTTGGACAAATTTCGCTTGTAAGAGTAAAACTTTAGGCGTTTGTGAAGGATTTGAAAAATGTGCTTTTGGAAGGTGAAAACTTGGTAGTTTGTATGATTTTTTTGGGGGGGGGGGCGCATGAAGTTTTTTTTTCGATAAAACCCCCTCTGGCCTGTGGTCGGCCAAAAAGCCCCTTTATTGAACAATACCCCCTTTTTGCTAAAAGTTCCCCCTTTTCCCGAAGGGATTGGGTGTGGTGGAGTTGAAACGATACTTGAGGAAAGCTTTTGCCCCTTTCCCCAACTTTTTGTTTTTTGTTTTTTCCCCGGTTTCCAAACCAGCTGGTTGCTGTGGGGTGGCGGCCTTTTAGTTTTTTTGAATTGTGGTTTGGGCAAAGAGTCAAATCCCCCTCAAAAAATAAAATAACTGGTTAGGAATGGTTCAATGTTATCAATATATTTGATTAGTTTAGATTATCTTGAAATCGGGGAATTTTTTTGGGGAACCATGTATTGTAGAGGGAGTGAGAGAACTGAAATTTGAAAAGGGTCATGATTTTAAATTTGTTTTATTTGTGGCCTGTCTTGCTTGCTGTTTAAAATACGCGTTCTTTTCTTTTGGTGTTTTTTCTGATTTTTTTGTTTAAAACGCGGCAGTCAAAATTATTTTTGGGAAATTTGGGGGACAGAAAATTGTAAAAAGGATGTCCACTTTTAGCTTGGAAAAGGCCCGTCGTTTTCCCCTGTGAGTTGTAGATTTTTGAGAATCGTGGGGAAATGTTGGCGTTGGTTGTGAAATGGGTGGTGGCCGGTCTATCCCGCCCCCAAAGCGCTGAAAACACTCAAACCAGCAATTTTTGGGGCCCCTTTTGCGTTTTTATGGAAAACAAACCCCCTGTCTCGTCAAGCAACGATAAAGTGTGTGCAACATTTTGTATTGATAAGGAAAGTGGCGGTATGTTAATTTTAAATTACTTGGTTTCTTTGGTTTGTTCGATTGTCGGTAAGAAGATTTTCGGGGAAAAACCCAAAAACCGTCAACAAACGGAGATTCAAAAAAAATGGGCCCAAAATTTTGATCCACTTCCTGCTATATTAGTTTTAATTTTGTTCCCGGTGTTGGGTCCGGAAAGCAGGGTTTGAATCGGGTTGGAAGAATTGTTCCCCCCCCCACTAAAAGGGGCCCCAAATGAGGTTTTTTAAATTTCCTTTCCCCCCATAAAAAAAATAAAAAAAAAAAAAAATAACAAAACAAAAAAACCAACAATTACTATATACTATACTACCCCCCGTATTAATACTCGAATACGTCTTTTTAGTAAAAAAAAAATGAATTTATAAGGGCCAAATCTTGAAACCAAAATTTAAAACCCAAAAGCGCAATCTTATTTTTTCAGAACCCCCCCCATCCATAAAAAAACCAAAAACAATTTAAAATAAAAACCCCAAAAATTTTAAAAATAATGAAAATTAATGATAATAAAAAAAAATAAAAAAAATAATGAAATGAAATATATACAAAAAAAAATAAAGACATTTATAAGGCTCCAAATTTGCACCCGAAAAAAACCCCAAAAGCGGCCCCTCAGCTTTCACAAAGAAACCCAACCCCCAAACCCCAGGGCCCAAAGACCCCCCAAATTCGGGGAAGAAGTGGCCGGGGTTGACCTACAGTCATCCCAAAAGTAAACACGGGCGCACAGGTAAACCCCAACAACCCCACCCCCCCGCAGACCCGAGTGAGGGGAGAGCCAAACAGACAGAAGGGCCCGGGAAAAAAGGGAGACAGGAGCCCGAGAGCCGGCGGACAGAGGAAAGAGGGGAGAGGGGGGCCCAGGAACGACAGGCCCGCGGGCCCCCCCGCCAACAGCCCCGCCCGGAGGGAGGGGAAAACGACAGAAGAGGGGGATGAGGGGGGAGACAGAGACAAAGACAGGGGGAGGGGACGACAGGGGACGAGAGAAAGAGACAGACGACAAAAAAACAGACAGACAGGGGAGGGGGGAGGGGCCCGACGACAGACAGCCCGAGAGGGAGAGGAGAGAGGGGGGAGCCAGACGACGAAGGGCAAAAGAGAGAAAAAGGGGGAGAGAGGGCCAGAAGAGAGGGGGAAGAAGGGGGGAAAAGAGGGACGGGGAAGGGAGGAGAAAAAGGGAGGGGAGAGAGAGTTGATAATAAAAATTCCCAAATTTTTATTTACCCAAAAACCTCACTTTTGGGAAAAAATTTTTTGGGGCCCTTTCGCTTTAAAAATTTAATACAGGAAAAGAACGCATAAACACTGTACCCACTGCTTTATTTTCTTCTTCTCTCCCCCTCTCTCCCCTTTCCCCCTCCTCTATCTCCCCCCCCTTTTTGAAAAAACCCCAATACAAAGATTAGATTTTAATTTTAAAAATGTAGGTTATAAAAAGCAATCTAAGAGTAGATCCCTTGGTTAGGTTTTAAAAAAAAGGACAAAAGGGCAACACTCACTAAAAAAACCCAACATTGTTGGTTAGAAAAAAATGATTAAAGATGAAAAGCGGAGGGGGGGAGAAGGGGTTAGAGAGGGAAAGGGTGGAGGCTTGGGAGGTCGGAAGGGGGGAGGGGCAAAAAGGAGAGAGGGGGAGGAGAGAGGGAAGGAGAGGAGGACAGAGGAGGACCCCCCGACGGGCCCGGACAGACAGCAGAAAAAAACCCCCAGAAAGAAGGGGAAGACAGGGGGGGACAGACAAAGAGGGGGAGCCCTCCACCCCCCACCCCACCTAAAACCAAACCACCACACAACAACAACCAACACCCCAACAAAACCCCCACACACACACACACACACCCCCACAAAAACCCCAAACATTCGACCCCCTGCTGTTTTTGTTGTATAATCCCAGAGAAATGTACCTTACGATTGTTTTAACATTGTGTCCCAGTCTTGGCCGTGTCAGATACTGGTTACCCATATTGTTTTGCCCCCAAGATTAACCCGGGTCATAAAAAACCCCCCATCCCCCATGGGTCGGTACTGCAGGTGGTTTTTTAGTACCCCCGTCTTGGGGGTTTAAAGGCCCCCCCCCCTGTCGGCTCACAGTTTGGGTTTTTTGGGCCCCCTGACACTTAGACCCCCCCCATTTTCCCCCCTGGTCCTCTGTTTTGGCTTTTTGGGGATATAGATAGGTAAAACAAAGTTTATGTGGGGGGCCCCCGGGCCCAGTGATGGGTCTAGTGCAGGCTTAAGGTTGTCCCAAAAAAATCCCCCATACACATAGATGGATGTTAGGGTAGGGAAAATTTTTTCCCCGAGCGCGGGGGGAATTTTTTTCTTAAAAAAATGAAACAAAAGCTAAAACTGAATTTTGTGGACATTTTTTGGGAAAAAATTTGGTTAAGGTGATGAAAAAAATATTGGAAATTAAAACCCTTGGAAAAAGGTGGCAGAGGGTTTTCCGGTTCGTAAACCAAAACTTACACGAGGTTCCAGGGTTTGTTTTCGTGGGCCCCAATTTTCCCCCTCAGTTTGACCGCAAATCAAACTGAAGTTTAGTCCTTCGGAAGAGGTCAAAAAATGGTCGGATGCTGCCCCTTTAGGGGGAAGTAAAGGCCAAACCCTTGGAGTTGAAAATCGTGAAGAGAGGCATTGGGCCCGGTGCCCTGATGTAAAAATTTGGAGGGTAAGTTGATTTTCCAGAGAAAAAGGGTTTAAAATTTTTCCAGAGAGTGGTTGTTTTTTAGAAAAGGATAGGTTGTTTTTCCCAGGTCCCTCCTTATATCTAAAGTCCCTCCCACTGGTGTTAGCGATATGGATTTTTATGTATCTACCCCCTTATTGCCGCAAGCCCCTTTTCCCATCCCTCCGTCCTAGCCCCCCTGAAAGCCGCCCTATTTTTTGGGCCCCCCCGGGTGCTTCTTTCCCCCCAACTTTTTTGTTGTGCCCATTTGTCAAATTTCCCCCTTCCCCCAAAAGGGGGGCTATTAATGCCCCCTGTCTTTTCCCTAATTTTCCCTTATGAATGTTTTTCCCCGGTCATGGTTTTTGTCCCAGTATGCATGTGGGTCAAGCCCGTTTTTAAAAAATATTTTCCCAAAACAAAACCCCTTATCTTTTCACTTATTTCGTTTCAGTTCCCAAGAGGGACTTTTTCCGCGCGGGGGAGATTCCATATGAAACAAAATTTCACGGCGTCATGTGTAGGTAAATAGGGACCCCCCTTAAAGCCGCCCCTGGGGGGGTTTTGACAGGGAAAAAAAACCCCTTTTAAAAAGGGCCTGACTTTAAACCCATGAGCTGGCGGGTTTGGGGGGCCCCCCAAGACTTTTTTTCCCTTTAACCCCATATTTTTATACTGGGTATTTTTTTCAGCCTACCATGTCTATTGTGTAAATTTACATTTGTAAGTCTGTTTGATTTTTTACATTTTCAGTTGCTGATCAATCCATTTCTCGGGTCTGTCTGATCAATACATTTCCCCGTTGTTTGATAATACAATAAAAATTTTTTGAAATGCGCCTGTCATCTGTAGGGTTTTGCTGTGAATAAAACGTCCCGTAAATCCCTGTGTTTTATCTTTCTCTCTCTCTCTCTCCCCTTTCTTTTCTTTTCTCTCTTTCTCTTTCCTTTCTTCTCTTTTTTTTCCCTTTCTCTCTCTTCCCCCTTTCTCTTCTCTCCTTCTTTTTTCTTCTCTCTCCTTTTCTCTCCCCCTTTCTTCTTTTTCCTCAAAATTACGTCGGGTGGTCAATGTTTTTCCCAACTTTTTGTTAATTTTTTAAAATTTAATGTAATTTTTATCCCCCGTGAAGATATTTTTAATTGTTTTATTTTTGTTTGGGGTTTTGGGTTTTCCCTTTTTTTAAATATGATATTAGTGGGTGGTAAACTGTTTCTTCAACTTTCGTTAATTTTTTAAAATTAAATGTAAGTTTACCCCCGTGAAGATATACTTTAAAAGTTTTTTGTTTAATTTTGGGATTTGGGTCTTCCTCTTAAAATTTTAAAAAAATTAGGGTCGGGGGGGGGTAAAAATTTTTTCTTCAACTTTTTGTTAAACATTTTGTTCAACTTTTTTCCGTTAATTTTTTTTTCCCTCAAAAAAAATTCAAATGGTGTAATGTCGGGAAAGGGGCCCTTATTTATTTTTTTTGTTTGAGAAAACTTTCCCCAAAAATTTTAAAAAGATTTTTGTTTTTTGCCCTTGCCCCAAGGACAAAAATGTAAATGGCAAAAAACCCCTTTTCAGTTTCTTTTCCTTTTCAGTTTCTCTCTCTCTGTAGGTTGGGGGGTGGTGATTTGTGGGCTTTTGTGTATGTTGTGTGTATTTGTCTCTGTGTGTGTGTTTTTTGTGTGTGTGTGTGTGTGTGTGTTTTGTGTGTGTGTGTGTGTGTGTGTGTGTGTGTGTGTGGGGTTTTGTTGTGTGATGCTTTGTGGGTTTTGGGGGGGGTGAAAGTTGTATGTGTGGGTGTTTTGTAGTGTGTGGGTGTGTAGGGGCTATAGGGATGCGGGCGTGTTTTGTGTGTGTGTGTGTGTGTGTGTTGTGTTGTGTGTGACAAAATGCTGTGGGGCGTGCACCCTTGAGTTTTTTAAATCTTTTTAAAGCCCCCATTTTGGTAGTTTAATGAAATTTTAAAAGGGAATGTATGGAAATTTTTTCTTTTTTTCTTCTTATCATTATTATTTTTTTTTTAAATTTTATTATTATTTTTTAAATTATTATTTTATAGTTTGTGATCATTTTTTTCCTACGGCCAAAACCCAGGGGAAAGGGTTTTGGTCTTTTTCCCCTGACTTTTTTTTTTTCATGTTTTAGGCTTTGTTGTTTATTGTTTTTTTTTTGGGATTATTGTTATTAATTTGTTTTTTATTATCATTTTTATTGGTATTATTATTATTTTTAATTATTTCTTTAAATTATTATTAAAATAATAATTATTATTTTAAACCTGTCATCATCTCATTTTAATTTTTTATTACCCTAAATATCCCCCTCATCTTAAATTTTTATTTCATTTTTTCATTATTATCATTATTTTATTTCATTATTTTATTATATCATATAAAATTTTGTAGAAATTTTTTTTCCCAAAGAATAGGTAAAAGGGCGTTTTGGTTTTATCACGTAACTTTTGAAAATTTTTTGTTTGTTTTTTTTTTTTTTTGGGTTCTTTTGTGGTTTTAATAAATTTTTTTATCTATTTATCCCCTTTTCTTTTCTTTATCGTCTGTTTGATAAATGTTTTTAATTTCATAATTTTTAAACCTTTGCCCCTGATCTTGTCCACCAGCTTTCCCCCTAGTAAACCCATCCTAGAAGCTGAGGAAGTGGCGGTAGGTGAGGGAGTCAAAGGGTTAATTTTTTTGCAGTTGGTTGATATGGTGCGGGATCCAAAGGGTTAAATATGTTCTTCCGGGTTTTACAGTTGCACTGTGGCTGTTTGGCATCCCTTTTGGTTCATGCCCCTCCAACTGTTCCCTGCTTTTTTCCCTGGAAAAGTTGGGTTTTGGTGATTTAGTTCTCAAAGCCAAGAAAAATGCTGTTCCCCCGGTAATGTTGACCTACCCCCTAAACGACAACCCAAAAAAAAACCCCGGGTAACACACACACCCCCCCGCAATGTGTACACACACGCACACAGACAACCGAAAGGGGGAAAATCACCCCCCACATAAAACGGCCCCCCACAACAACACACACACCCCACACACCACCCGCCGCACGCAGTACACACACCCACAAAACCCCCACACACAACACACCCCCGGGGAGAAAAGAGAAAAAGGGAGAGGGAAAAGGGGGAGAAGAGAAAGAGAGAGAGAAGAGAGGAGAAGAGAAAGGAGAGAGAGGGGAGGAGAGGGAGGGGAGGGGAAAAAAAAAGGGGGGGGAGAGGAGGAAGACAGACAGACAGAGGGGGGGAGAAGAGAGACAGACAGCCCGAGAGAGAGAGAGGAAAGAGAGGGGACAGGGGGGGAGAGGGGCAGAGAGAGAGAGGGGAAAGTGAGAGAGAGGACAGAGAGGAAGAGACAGAGACGGGGAGAGGGGGGGACCTCGATGTTTTGCCTAACAATGTACCCCAAAGGACATAACTCTTTAGAGTACGTAGAAAAAATTCCCCTTTTTTGTTGGGAAAATTCTCCCCCTTTTAAAATAGTTTGCGCTTCCATTCAGCTTTGCATAGAAGAGATTTCAAACCCCAAAAAGTAAGCTCAGAACACTCCTAAAAAAGGAGCGCCCCAAACCAATTTATACTCTGCAAAACCCCAAACAACCCATGAGAGAGGGGAAAAAATACCTTTTTGGATTAAGTTCAAATTGAAATTTGTTTTTATTCTTGAAATGCCCCCTACCCCAAAAACATGACAAGAAGAACATATACAGGGTTTTTCCAAGGATATAGGTAAAACCCCAAAAAAATAAGAGGGAAAGCAGGGAGAATTTTTTATAATATAAACCCAAAAAGGGCATAATTTGGAGTCAGTGAAATTTTCCCTGTTGTTGAATTCTCAAATCTAATATGGGTTTTCCCTTTCCCAATTTTGTAGATTTGAAGCGATACAAAGCAAAAAAAAACCCCTTTAAATTGATTTAAATTTTCAAACAATTTAAAAGATTTGAAACCAAAACCCAAAAAATTTTGTGCAAAATTAAAAAATGAAGGATTTTATCTGTTGTCTGTTGTTGGTCCTTTTTTCCCCTGTCTTGTTTTATCTTTCTCTCCCTTCCCCCCCCTTTTTGTCCTTTTTTTTTCGGGCCCCTTTGTTTTTCTCTCTTCTCTTATCTCGTGGTGCTTTCCATTAGCCCAAATTTTTCTCGGGGGAAAATACTTTTCCCCTTTGGTTTAGTGGGGTTTTAATCATTTTGGTATGCACTTGTCATATGCGACGGGGGATTCGTTTTCAATGGAAGTTTTCTTGTTTTGTGGGGGACGTTTTTCATCTTTCAAATGTCTTTAGCGGGAAAAAAAGGCCCGAAAGTATGATGACCACTAAGTACAAATGGCTGCCATTTGCTTTGAGAAAATGGGAAAAGTTTCCCTTAACGGTCTGGGGAATTTGAATGAACCCTTTTAAAATTAATGGGGTGTTAGTTTTTTGTTAACCCCCCCCCCCCCAATTTGCGTCGAAGTTGTCCAAACTTTTTTTAAAAGACAAGGCCCGGTTAGATGATTGGGGCATTTTGTAGGGGTTAGTCTTTATCTATTTGAGATAAAACCCCTTAACTAAAATGCGGGGGACAGGTTAAGGTTTGTTGAAAGGGTCATTTGGTTTTCCCGTTTACGTGGCCCCAGTGGTTGAAAACAGGATTTAGGTGGGTTTAAAGGCTTGTCCCCTGATTATTTCCCCCTTTCCCCATCAGTGGTAAGGGGCCCCAAACCCTGGAATTGTTTTGGGGCAGGAGTGTCGTGTTAGAAATGAAACTGCCCAAAAAATCAGTGTGATGAGATTCTTTTCCCCCAAAAGGGAAAACCAGTAATGGGGCCAGGCGGTGTTTTGGCTGTAAAAACATTATTTTCTTTTTTAAAACCCCTAAACACCCCTAAAAACACCCCCTAAAAAGATTTTGGGATCCCGGGGTTTCTTTCAGTATAAATGGTACCCCCCTTTGGAAATTCTGTGAAAAAAATTTCTTTCTTTTTGTCATCGCATTGTTTTCTCCTTGCTCGTTTGTTTGTCATTTCTTAAAGATAATTTTTTTGTTGCTGGTCCATTCACCTGTATGTGATTAAAAAAACCCCTTACACTTTTGCTCAAAATTGAAATTTGGGGACATTGTATTAAGGATTTTGACTTAAAAAAAATTGTGTGTGAAAAATATTTTTGGGGAAATTTAGGACAAGTTTAAATCATAGTTTAGGTCTTTTTTGGGGGTTATATTTGTATTCAGGTTTGATTTTTCCCTCATTCAGCGACAAGGGATAGATTGTATGGGGGGCCCATAAATCCCCCAACCCCATGCGGCAGGAATAATGTGTGATAATGATTTATGATGGCCCCGTCATGCAACCTCAATTAGATAAAAAAAGACAGATCATGATAGTATGCCCTTTTTATACATTTTCAAAGATTCTGGTTTGAAAAATTTTTTGGAAATTTTTTTGCCCTGCCCGGTCAAAGGTGATCATTTAGATTTATTAAGTTGCCCTGCCGGGGATCCCCAAATTTAAAATTTAAAATTGAGGGTTTTGGTTTATTGTTTTGATGCCCTCGTTGGAAGATTTGTGTGGTGATTCCTTATGTCGGTATGGGTAGTTATTGGTTTGTTCCCCCAATGAGCAATAAAGCGAAACAGGGGGTTAGCAGGCAGTTTTAATTTTGAGGTTTCCGGCCAGTTGGGGTTTTTTATCCTTTTTTTTGATTTACCGTTCTGGCAGGTAACCCCCCGATTGTTAAGCTGAAATTGGGGAAAAAATTCTGTTGAGTTTCCCCGGAGTGATTGGCAGAAGGCAGGGTCTCTGGCGGTTGACATTTGGTTGTGGGTTGAAAGGTTTGGGGTTTCAAATGAATGAACTTGGGAACAGGGGGTGTGTTGTAGAAACAATATCAGCGGTATGGGATCAACGGGTGTTGAGGTGGTACGGGGTTTTAAGAATGAAAAAAAAATTTCATGGGGGGTAACCCGATTAATCCCCCTGGAATTTGTTCTGAAACCCCTTTTATAAAAATTTTGGGAATCTTTTAGAAATGGTTTTGATTTGTCTTGATGATTAAACTGAAATAGTTTAATAAAAAGACCCGGGAAAAAAAGGAAACATATGGGGTTTAAAAACCAAATGTAAAAAAAGTTTTTTAAAAATTTTAAAATTTTTTCCCGACTTGAAAAAAAAAAAATAATACTAAAAAAACAAATAGGGGAAAAAAAAAAAACTTGTGAACTTTACCCCTGTGTTAAAGATATGCCCCCGTAAAAGATAAAGTCTTTCCAAATTTTGTTCAATTTTGGCCCGAGAAAATTGGGGAATTTTTAATAAATTTCATGAAAAAAGTTTTTTATTAAAAGTCATGGTACGAGAAATACGATTGTTCAAATCCCTTTTTGCCGTTTGAAAACGTGGGGGTAATGTCATTTTAAATCAAAGGATTGAAGATAATTTTGTTGTGACTTTTATTTTTTTCACAGAAGAAAAAGTTTATCAGATTTGTGTTGTCGTTCAAAAGTTTGTGGGAGTGAAGTGAAGAAAAGTTTAGTTTAAGGGCAAGAGTGTCACTTTTAAAAAAATATCAAATTTAAATGAAAAAAATTTTGTTTGCGATTTTGATAAACTGTAAAAATGTATTTTTGTTAAATGCAAAAACCCTACAATAGTGTGAAAATTAAATTCTTTTACAAAATGTTCCAAAAAATGATGCATCCCCTAGGAATTTTAACGCAAAATTTTTTTTAAATTTTAAAGGGGGAAAAAAAGCTACCCGTCAAATGCACTTTGAATGTAAAATTTTAAAAGATTCTTTACTCAATAAATTTTAATTTTTTCAAACGTTTCCCCGTTTTATGATTAAGTCTCATTTTGTTGGGGTTGATGGTACCCATGTGGTATGTAAATATTTTCTTGAAGATGTGGGGGGACTTTGTGGGGGGACAGTGTTTGTTGTGTGCTTATTGTGAAACAAAGGAAATGAAAAAAAAAAAAGGGGGGTTTGCCCAAAAGTTGGTAACACAAAAAACACATTTTTGAATTCTTTTCCCCCAGGGTTTTTGTTTGAAAGCAGAAGGAAGTAAATTTAAACAAATTAATTTTGAGCCCTTGGCATTTTTGGGGCGGTCAGTTTGAAACTTTTGCTTATAACTCGCATTGTTGTTGGGTTTTGTTTTTGTTCATTAAAAGCGCATTTGTAAAAGCAAGGGAAAGGGCTTTTGTTTTGATGTCATATGTGATTTGTAAGTGGGTTTGTGATGGTAGAAAACGGGGTGGCTTTTTAAGTTGGCGGGAAAATGAGAAAAAAAGGGGGCCAAAGTAAGGCGAGAGAGGGCTTATCTTTTCATTTTTCCCCCAGTAGCTGGTTGGAGGTTTTTGAAAAGATGCGTGGCTTGCCGGGGTTTGTTATCCCCATTCCCTTCCCCTTCCGTTTGAAAAAAGGTAATGGTGATGGGTTAAGGGGTTTCTTTCAGATTGGACGCCCCCCCCAAAAAAAATTTTTAAAAACTTTCATCCCCCTATGGATTTGTATAATCTTTTTTGGTGCTTAAGGGGGAGCGGTAAATGCTTTGGAGGGATTCGTTTTTTCCCTTTGAGTCAATTTTGGGTTGTGAGAAAAATGGAGGGGGGGGGGAAAGGGTCAATGTCAATTTGGAGGGGCGCGGTTTTTCATCTTTGATTAAAGTTTTTTTGTGTGTAAGAGGGAGGGGGCGGGGGAAAGGGGCCCAAAGGACAGGGGAAGGGGGGTCGGGGGGAATGTGTTTAAAAATATTATCATGTTTTGTATGTTTACAGAGTTTGGTGTTGATCTTATCGTGAGAGTGAAACCCTTATTTAAAATTTATTGTGTAGGGAAAAATTTGTGAGTTTTACAAAAGGGTTTTAAGGGTAATTTTTTGGTGTAGTTTGGATTTGTGCTGTGAGTGGTGTACGTGTAGTTACGGAAATAAATTTCCCCCCTTTAAATTTGGGGCAAAGGCCAAAGGTCCAATTGTCAACTACTTTTTCCCCCCCATTAAACATTAAAACCCCCTTATTGTTGTAATGTCCCGTGATTTAATCGAAATTCTTTGTCCCCAAAATTTTTTAAAATTGGGGAAATTTTCAAATTTTTTTTAGTAGTGGGGATTTTCGGAATATACGAATGATGGGTTTATATCAAATGGCTTGCCATCCCAAACTTAAAATAATTTAAAATGGTTGATTTACCCCCTTTTTCCCTTTTACAGACTTTGAATGTCCTGCCAATTATGTGCCCACCCCCTTTTTTTAAAATGCCCCCAAGATCCTTTAAATTTTTTTCCTGTTTTTTCCCTTTCCCTCTCATCCCCAATCTTTAAAAATTGATGTTTGTTTTTTTAATTTTTTTCTTTAATTTTTTTTGTTTTCCCTTTGGATTTATGTTCTGACTTTTAAGCTGAAATTTTAATTTTTGGAAATTTTGGGGGGAGTAGTAGTGACGAAAAAATGCCCCTTTCGCAACAAGAAATTTTATGGACAAAGGGGCTCCCTTGGAGGCCCTTTTTTACGCGTTTTAAAATATCTTGTAATTTGGGGGGTTTGAATTTTCTAGGTGATGGTGGTTTCCGTTGCTTTCGCTGGTTTTTGTATGGGGTTTTCCCTTAGCCTTTGTCGTTCTCAGTTTATAAAGAAATGGGGGTGATTTTCGTGAAGGTTTTTAAACCTTTAGTTTGGTTTCCCCAAAAACCCACAAGCCCTTGGGGTAATTTCCCCCTTTGGTTTTGTGGGCGCGGGGAAGCCCCCCCCGGTGGACCTGCGTGGGACGTCTGGGGAGACTCCCCGAGTCCCCCGAGAGTTTACCCCGAGTCTTAAAATTTCTCGTTTCTAAGTTTGCCCGGGGAAAAACCCCCTTTTTAGTTGTGATTTAAGGGGGTTATGTTTGACAGGGGGGATCCCCATTCCGTTTTTTTCGAGGTACAAGCAGAAATGTCCCCCGTGGTGCAGGAAAAAACCCAAAAAGGGTTTAAGACGCAGCCCATAGCCAAACATTAGGAGCACCCTTTAAACCCATTTAAATTTCAAAATGGGAAACCCAATGGTTTGAAAAATCTAACAGAAGAAAATGGACACGGATAAAATTCAGGAGAAGGGAAAAAATTTCAAAATGGTTTTTCCCCAATTTTTACCCCTTTTAAAGGCCTGAAGGGATAGTTTTTGCAATGCAAAGATTGATGATGAAAGACCCGGCATTGGTTTTTTGGAAAAAAAAGTTTTGAAGATAGGTTCTTTTTCCCTGGCCCTTTTGAAGGCCATTCCCCATGGTTTTTAAGGTTTTAAAAAAAAGGGAAAGGGGCATACGGGGGACGTGCTCCAAGGGAAGAGTTTCCCGTTTTTCCCAATGAAAATTATGTGAAAAAGAAAAATGAAAAAAAAATATAAATTTTTAACCCCCTAAACATTGTTTTTCATTTTCTGATTTTTTTTTTTTAAATTTATATCCCCCGCTTCCCCCCTACCCACCTTAAAAAATTTTTTATCACGCCAATCCACCCCCAAAGTACGGGGGGGATGAGATCAGTGAAAGCAAGTTTTTAAAAGGGGCCCCTTGGAAAAGGGGACTGTGTTGTGTTTCCAGTGTATAATGGCATTCCATTTCCCAGCAGGGTGTTTGGTTTTAGCGCCTCGAATATTTTTTTGATTTTTAAAAAAATCTTTCGTTTTGCACTTGCGCGAGGCTTAGCAAATTTTTTTTTAAAATGTGTTAAACCTAAGTGATAATGTGTAAAGCAAATTGTTTTTTTTAAAATGGGGGAGTACAGTTTTTGTTTTGAATGAGCTTTAGGAAATAAATTTCAAGATTGCCTAAGTGGGAATGACAGAGGTGTGTTGTTGTTTCTTAGGTCAGCAGTGGAAATTTTGTTTATATTGTCACAAAAAAATGGTTATTGTTTTTTGGGAGGCGTTGAAATTGCGATGGTTTTCCCCCCATGGTTAGTGGTGGGGGGAGACATTTTTAGAGTTTTTAGTAGTAACCAAAAAAAAACACGAAAAAGAAAAAAAAGCGTAATAAAAAATTGTTTTTGTATTCTTAAGTTGGTATTTTTTTGGGGTTGTGTTTTTCGGGTTTTCCGTATGTTGAAGGGGGAGTAAATTTTTTTTGGTTTTTTGTAGAAATTTTGGAGTTTTGGAAATTTAAACAGTTTGCAAGTATTTCTCCCTGTTGGAATATTTGAAAGGGGGGGGTTGTGTTTTTAACGAATCCCTTGTTTTGGGTTTGTTCTGACAGTTTTCCCCGTGAAAGAATTTTGGTGGGAAACAATGTCCTTTGAGACGGGAGGAGTTGTGTGTTTTAAAACGGGTTAAAAAAGCCAGTGGTTTTTAAAGCGCCCCTTTAAGGTTTTGAGTCCCTCTGTTATCATTGATGAACAAATGGTTTGGGCAGCATTTGGGTTTATTTATTTGCAGGGGGGATTCGATCTTTCCCCAGTTGGGGCGGAGGTTCGTTATGTTTAAGGTTGAGGTTCCCCAAAAGTAGAAAAACTTCTGGAGTAGTCTTAGATCGCTGATTGTTAAAACCCGGTAATACAGTTTTGAGAAACAGTGTTGCATAGGTAGATACAATTTTGGGGAAACGTGTGTTTCACTAGATAGATACGTTTTGAGAAACGTGTGTTGCATAGTGATACGTTTTGAGGGAAATGTGTTGCATAGATAGATTTCGTTTTGAGAAACGTGTGTCTATAATAGATAAATTTTTTAGAAACGTGTGTTGCATGATAGATCCCTTTTGAGAAACGTGGTTCACTAGATAGATTTCAGTTTTTAGAAAAGTGTGTCGCATGATAAATTTCCCAAATTTTTTGAAAAGTATGTCTGCATAAAATAAATACAATTTTTTGAAACGTGTGTCTGCATAGATAAATAAATTTTTAGAAAAAATTGTTGCCCCCGATAAATTACAATTTTTTTGAAAACTTTGTCTGATAGATAAATAAATTTTTAGAAAACGTTTGTCTGCACTAGATAAATACAATTTTTTTGAAAGTTTTAATAATAAAAATTTTAGAAAAAAAATTGTTGATAGATAAATCCCAAAATTTTTGAAACGTTTGTTGCACAGTAAATTTTAATTTTTAGAAACGTTTGTTGCATAGATAAATACAAATTTTTTGAAAAAAGTTTGTTTTATGATTTAAAAAAATTTTTAGAAAAGTTGTTGCAAAAGATAAATTTTCCCCAAATTTTTTAACGTTTGTTTGCATAGATAAAAAACTTTTTTTGGAAAAAAATTTGTCTGCCTAGATAAAAAAAAAAAAAAAAAAAAAAAAAAAAAAAAAAAATACATTTTTAGAAACGTTTGTTTCCTTTGATAAATTTTTAAATTTTTTGAAAAGTTGTTGCACTTTGATAAATACCTTTTTTAAAAAAGTTTGTTGCACTTGTCAATTAAAATTTTTTTAAAAGTTATGTCTTTCACTGATTAAAACAATTTTAGAAAGTTGTCGCACTAATTTAAAAACAATTTTTAGAAACGTTTGTCTGCCCCGATAAATACAATTTTTGAAAGTTTGTTTGATAGATAAATAAAATTTTTGAAAAAAATATGGGGGGATTAGATTAAAACCAAAATTTTGAAACGGTTGTCTGCATAGATCAATTCAATTTTAGAAAAGTTTGTTGGGGTTAGATAAAACAATTTTTAGAAAGTTTGTTGCACTAGTAAATAAAAATTTTTTGAAACGTTTGTTTTGCATAGATAAAAAAAATTTTTGAAAAATTTGTTGCACTGATAAATTCAATTTTTAGAAACGTTTTGTTTTTCCCCGTAAATACAATTTTGAAAAGTAGTTTTACTAAAATAAATTTTAGAAACATTTTTTTGATAGTAAATACAATTTTAGAAACGTTTGTCTTTCACTAGATAAATACAATTTTGAAAAGTATGTTTTGCATAGATAAAAAACAATTTTTGAAAGTTTGTTGAAAGATAAAAAAAATTTTTGAAAAAAATTTTCGGGAATAGATAAATACCAAATTTTTGAAAAATTTGTCTGATGTTAATTACAATTTTTTGAAACGTTTTTCTGCATAGATAAAACAAATTTTGAAAAAAAATGTCTGAAAGTAAATACAATTTTAGAAAAATTGTTTACTGATAAATTTTTATTTTAGAAAGTTTGTCTGCACTAGATAATTTAAATTTTGAGAAACTTTTGTGATTGTTTAAAAACTTCATGCCGAATAAGGGGGTCGTATTTTTAAAGAGAAAAGTGTTCTATTTACAAGAAACAGAAACAAGGCAGGAAATAGTGAGAAAACAAAAGTCCCCCAGTAATTTTTAGCGGGAAGGAAAAAAGGGTTTGGTTTTTGAACAGAATGCAAGCCACGAAGGGAAGCAAACATGTATGGATTTGAAGTAAAAAAAAGACCCCAAAAAATGAAACGGGTCGAAAGTGGGAGGAGTTTTTTCATTTCGGGTTTTTTGGGGTTGTTACCCTAGTTTTTTTTTCCCACGACCCCCGTAATGTACAAGCCCCCAAAAAGAAAAAAAAAAGAAGAAAAAGGAAAAAAA
>JAPXFY010004889.1:0-16591 GCA_030674185.1 Monoplex corrugatus | reverse complement strand
GCATAGAAATATAAAATTCATTGCACGTGCTTCTGTCCGATTGTTACTTTTGGAGATGACTGATCCTAAACTACTATCGTGTCAAGGCAGTTTGGTTACCATTATAATGACATTCTGTAAACTGTTTGACATGATACAATGTTACAGTAACAACTAAAATGTCACACAAATATAGTTACCATTATAATGACATTCTGTAAACTGTTTGACATGCTACAATGTTACAGTAACAACTAAAATGTCACACAAATATAGTTACCATTAGAACGACATTCTGTAAACTGTTTGACATGATACAATGTTACAGTAACAACTAAAATGTCATAAATATAGTTACCATTAGAACGACATTCTGTAAACTGTTTGACATGATACAATGTTACAGTAACAACTAAAATGTCACACAAATATAGTTACCATTAGAACGACATTCTGTAAACTGTTTGACATGATACAATGTTACAGTAACAACTAAAATGTCACACAAATATAGTTACCATTAGAAAGACATTCTGTAAACTGTTTGACATGATACAATGTTACAGTAACAACTAAAATGTCACACAAATATAGTTAGCATTAGAATGACATTCTGTAAACTGTTTGACATGATACAATGTTACAGTAACAACTAAAATGTCACACAAATATAGTTATCGTTAGAACGACATTCTGTAAACTATTTGACATGATACAATGTTACAGTAACAACTAAAATTTCACACAAATATAGTTACCATTAGAATAACATTCTGTAAACTATTTAAGATGCTACAATGTTACAGTAACAACTAAAATGTCGCACAAATATAGTTACCATTAAAACGACATTCTGTAAACTATTTGACATGATACAATGTTACAATAACAACTAAAATGTCACACAAATATGGAAACACTATAAACGAACTGTGGATTGCTTTGATTGTCTGATTGATTGATTGATTTCAGGGTGTGTGTGTTTTAAGACGCGTTTGATACACTCCTTTATGCCTGACCTCATTTGTGCTTTTATCAAACTAGTCTAATATCAGGTTATAGTGTGTGTAAGTGTGTGTGTGTGTGTGTGTGTGTGTGTGTGTGTGTGTGTGTGTGTGTGTGTGTGTGTGTGTGAGTGCGTGTGTGTCTCTGTTTGTTTGTTTGTTTGTTTGTTTGTTTATATGTGCCTCTGTTTGTGTGATCATAAATAAACATAGCCACTTATCTGTATATATAAACTATCATTTTTAGTAATAGCAGTATGTATGTGTTTTATGAAAATGTCATTTAATATTGTATTGATTCTTCATTACTCTTGAATTAAAGAAACTGAAGAACAATGAAAAACGAGTCAGGTGATGCTGATATTGAAATATTGTGTTAGTAACTTCACTCTCATACTCATCATCATCATCAGGTGCCTTGCCACATGGCTTTGGCGATCATGGCCTTCCATCTGTTTCTATCTCTTGTTGCCCCAAGCATCTCTTCCACATCTTTGTCTTCAGCCACTATGCAAGTCCGTCCAATATATTCTCCCTGGATCTACCTGGTGCTCTCTTTCACTCCAGCTTTCCCGTTGCAACCAGGTGCTCCAATTTCCCTTTCCTCATAAAATGGCCTATAAGTGTTGCCTGTCTTTTGCTAATCTTCCTTATGAATGATCTACTTGTGTCTGCCTCCATCAAGATTGTCTCGTTTGTTTTCTTTGCTGTCCATGGAACTCTCAACATTCTTCTTAATAACCACATCACGGCTGCATCAATCTTGTTCTAGCTTTGCTTGTTGACTGTTTGCACCTCTCAATTGTACAACAGTGTTGGTTCTACATAACATTCAAGAACTGTCTTCCTGATGTTAATTGATAGGCATTTGTTGGTAAGAATGCTTGTCATCTTCTTGAATGCTGTTTTGGCTTGGCCAATTCTGCTGGCTATTTGTGATGTGCATCTGCCATCTGGTAAAATGATCGTTCCCAGGTATTTCAATTTATCAACCTGTCTCAAGGTTGCTCCGTTTCCTGTTATTTTGCATGAGGGGATTTCATTGTTTTTAGTGATCACCATGACTTCAATCTTCCTGCTGTTTAGTTCCAGCCCCTTACCTTTGCTTTCTATTTCCTGCTGTTTAGTTCCAGCCCTTACTTTTGCTTTCTATTTCTACTATATTCACAAGGTTTCGTAGGTCCTTTTCATTTTCTGCAATTAGCACGGTGTCATCTGCGTATCGAATGTTGTTTATTATTTTTCCTCCAACCATTAATCCAGGGTCTTCCTCGAGGTTTCTCGTGATGTTTTTGCTACAAAGTGAAAACAGATCTGGTGACAAAACACAACCTTGTCTGACTCCTCTTTTAATGTTTTGGAAAGAGCTTATATCGTTTTCCATTCTCATTGCAGCTGTTTGTTCCCAATACATATTTTTGATTAATCGTATATCTTTTCCATCAATATTGAGTCTTTCTAGTTGGTTGATCAATTTTTCGTGTCTTATCCGATTGAAAGCCTTGGTATAATCAACAAAGCATACATATATCCTTATTCATCTCGATTGACCTCTGTATGATAGTTCTTAGGATGTATATGGCATTTATAGTTCCTTCCCTTTCCACAATTCCACACTGTTCTTGTGCTATTTTTCTTTTGAATCTATTCCTTGTCCTCATCATGATTATTCTTAATAGGATTTTTGTTGCATAACTCATCAAACTGATTGTGCGATGGAGTTCGCATTCTATAGTCCCTGTCTTCTTTGGAAGTGCAAATTGATTTTGACATATCTTTTGGGATTTTTCCAGTGTCATAAATTTCATTTAGGAGGACTTATTTTTTCAATACCAAATTCCTCCAGGGCTTCAATCATTTCTGTAGTAATGTTGTCTGGTCCTGGGGCTTTTCCTGGTTTCATCTTTTTCGGTGCTGCTCTAACTTCATCTTTTATTATGGGTGGTCCTTCAACATTCTTTCTTATAATGTGTTCTTCGTTTTGTGTCATCTTCAAAAAGGTCTTTAATGTACTCTCTCCATCTGTCTAATATTTTGTCTTTTTCCATGATAGCGTACCATGTTTCGATTTTAAGCAACCAGTTGATGTGCATGTCGTTTTCCTGTGGACAATTTCTTCAATTCGTCTGTACATACCCTGAGGATCCGTTTTGTGTCAGTCTTCTATCTCTTTGCATTTTGTTTTCAGCCAAGCTTCCTTACCTTCATTGCACGTATTCCTGATTTCTTTGTTTATCTTCCTGTATATCTCCTCGTTTCTTTTTGCTTTCCTCCATTCCTCCATCGAGCCTAAAATTTCTTTTGTCATCCAGTGTTTTTTTTGCTTTTCTATCTACTTTAGGGATTTCTTCACAAGTTCCATTTATCGAATTTCTCAACTTTGTCCATTGTTCCTCTCTGTCACCAACGTCTTTTAGAGCACAGAATTTGTTTTGAAGATGTACGTTAACTTTTTTACGTATTACTTCATCTGTCTTTAAGAGTCCAAGATTTAGTTTGATGTTGCTTTTGGTCTGTTTCCTTTTCCTTAATTTCAGCCTAAATCTTCCCACTACGGGATTGTGGTCACTGTTGCAGTCTGCGCCTGGTAGTGCTTTTGCTGACAGTAAAGAATTTCTAAATCTTTTATTAGTCAGGATGTAGTCAATCTGATTTTTAGTATTATCTCCTGGACTCATCCAAGTCCATTTTCTTCTATTAGGCTGCTTAAACCATGTTTCCTTCTTTGAACTCATTCATCTGTGCCCATTCTACAAGTTTCCCTCCCCTTTCATTTTGTGTACCAAGGCCATGAGGTCCAACTGTATCATCCACCCTGTCCTGTCCAACTGTAGCATTAAAATCTCCCATTATGACTGTAACTTCTTGTGATTGACATTGGACCTTGGCCATCTCTAAAACTTCGTAGAAGTTGTTGATTTCGTTCTGAGTACTTGCGGATGTTGGTGCATACACCTGTATGATGTTGATATCAAATGGCCTGCCCCCCAATTTAACCAGCAAAACTCTGTCGGACACAGCCCAGTATCCCCTGACTGCTTTTGTTTTGTCTGTGTCCATTACAATGTCTTCTCCTCTTTCATGTGAGTTTCCTCCAGAATATATTACTGTAAACTGTCCTGATGTTATCATGCCTGCCCCCTTACATGTCACTTCCCCTAGTCCTAAAATACTCATGTTAAGCCTTTCCAACTCCATTTTGATATTGTCTAATTTACCTTTTTGCAACAATGTTCTAACGTTCCACGTTGCGATTTTGGTATTTTTTCCGAGGTTGAGGTTGATCAAACGCAGTAGCTTGCTGATGGTCTGGTCTCACCTGCGCAGCATGACGGTCCCTACCGTACGAAGGTGCTCCATAGGAACCCCTATTTACGTCGTTGCACTTTTTCATTGGATTGTCTGGCCATGATGTGTCTTGGGATAGTACGATGGTGGTTCCACGTTGCCTTCCATCAGTTTGTTAATGGTCTCTCTGCTAGCCTTTTTTGTTCACACGATATCCTACAAGGCAGTAGGGTAATTGTTTTTCAGGGTTAATTCCCTTAGCCTTATTTCCTCCTGAGATGTCCACAAGGCGGTGGAGCTATCTACCCATAGCTCTCTATTGTTCAGTAGAAATATCAAGAAAAATAATGTGGAGTCTGAGTCTGAGTCTGAGTCTGAAATATTCCCACTACTCAGCCAGCTGTGAGTGACATACATAATAACTGGCTGTGTACCACACACTGTGAGTTTTTCTGACCTGTGTGTCGTTTTGTGTTTGATTTATCAAGGAAAATGTGGGATTTTAATCTGAATGTGTGACTAGTTCGTGTGCGACTTTTGTTGAATTAAAAATAACGGTGCCACGAAACCATGCTTTTCATCTGTCTACTTACCATTTGTCTTTATTCATTCATTCATTCGTTCATTCATTCATTCATTCATTCATTCATTCTATCAAGAATTAATGACTGAATGAATGTATGAACGAATGAACTAACGAACGAACGAATGAATGAATAAATGAATGAATGAACGAATGAATGAATGAATGAATGACACCATGGCTTGACAGTTTCCCACAACCTGCCCTTAACCCACAGATCAACAGGCAGATGGGGAAAGCATGATTTCTCTGTTTTACAACAAAATGGAGAGCGAGATTTTTTTGTCAGTGACAGCCTGTGAACGAATTGGTCAGTGTGTGCGATTTGGTGAAGACCGTTCACCAAGACAATACAAGATTTGTAAGCAAACCATCCCAGACTGTGTTGACAGTGAATGACGCCACATCGTGTTGCTGTGTCCAGCCACACTTGGATGAAGTTCAAATCCCTGTTGGTTAGTGGGTCAGTGTGGCAGCTAACATCTGTAGTGGACATTTAGAAGGTCCCAGTGTACCAGTCATGTCGTTGGACACCAAAAGTTTGGAAGATTTGCAAAAACGGTGAGTTGTTCTGAACACATGTCTGTATGTCTGTGTGTGTGTGTGTGTGTGTGTGTGTGTGTGTGTGTGTGTGTGTGTGTGTGTGTGTGTGAGTCTGTGTGTATGTTCGAAGATGTGTGCACGAATGTGTGTGTATTTGTGCATGTGTGTGCGCGTGTGTACATGGTGTGTGAACATATAGATTTTATATGTGTCTGTGTGTGTGCGTTCGTGCGTGAGGGTATGTATGAGAGTGAGAGAGAGAGAGAGAGAGAGTTAGTTGGTATGTATGTGCGTGTGTGTGTGTGTGTGTGTGTGTGTGTGTGTGTGTGTGTGTGTGTGTGTGTGTGTGTATGTGTGTCTCTGTGTGTGTCTCTGTGTGTGTGTGTCTCTGTGTGTGTGTCTTGTTGTGTGTCTCTGTGTGTGTGTGTCTCTGTGTGTGTGTGTGTGTACCTAATGTCCATCCCCCTTGTACAGATGTGTGGTGGCCGTGCTGACAGACAACGCCCAACAAGTGGAACAAGTCTGCCAGTCAGTGCTGGACACAAAGGGTCATAACTCCCTGACCTCCTTCCTGATGGACACACAACACTTCCCTCCCCTGGGAGATGATCACAACCCTGCATTGCTGCGCGCGCTGAAGGACTCGTTGCTGGAGACGCCCGTCCCTCCCTCCCCCCAGCAGATGGCCCACCCTGACCCTGGCAGCGTTCTGGACAATCACCTGAAGGCCTACCAGGGGCTGATCATACACCTGGCTGCGGCTTTGGGACGAGAACGTATCGTCCTCAAACTGGTCAACATGGCCGCGATGCATGAACTGGACCCCCTCAAACAGCTGATTGTCACAGATGTGAACTACAACACTGCTCTGTGTCTGGCCATGAAAAAAAACCATGATAAGACCAGCATAATTATTTTACAACTGCTCCAAGTGGACGACAAACATCCTTCCATAGAGTTTATCATACGGCATTGTGCTGCCAGACTTTATCACAGAGCGGCCTTTTGTATGAAGTCTGATTTGTTGGACTGTTCACATCTCTTACACATAGAAGAGTTTTTGAGATGCAACGTGAAGAGCTGTATATCACTTTTGGTGTATCTCTTGGATTCTGACGACGATCACGTGTTCGAGTTCTTGAAAAGCTATAGGACTAGTTACTATTCTACGTCCTTGACCTTTGTCCTTTCTACTTCATGGCCTTGTTATTCTGCAAACGTACTGTTAACTTGTTTGAGGACAATGTAGTGTCCTTGCTAAACGGCTACAGAAGCACGTACACTTGCTGCTCCAACAGACGAAACATCCACGCCCTCAAAATGGGAAAGCACATAGTGGTGAACGGCACAGCAGCTCACTTTGCAATCAACAGTTATGAACCGTCAAGTGTGGCCCTCACCAAAATGTACCCACCCTTCCAACAGCTCTCAGATAGCATGAAGAGAACCACACAAGACCGAGATGATCAACCATGGACAAAGAAGACAAATGAACGTGAACATCACTCCCCAACGCAGGCCGTTCAAGATGGAGGAGATCTCCCATTGGAGCAAGTAGAAAACGAAGGTCAAGCAACCAGGAGGAAAAGAAAACACGACAATGACCCCTCAAGGCAAGAAAGCGGAGAAGGTGAAGATCAACCACCACAGAAGAAGAAAAAAACAAACGAAGATCAGCCATCAGGGCAGGGAAGTGAAGATGGCCAAGATTCCTCATCGGAGAACAGGCAAGAGGACGCGGACGAGGAGGAGGAGGCATGGTGTGAGGGGAGTAGAACAGGCGGTAATCATCACCTGGTCTTTGCGATGCTCAAGATCCTGCACGAGACGTACCACGTTGATCTGACCACGCCCAACTGGGAGGGAAAGACACCACTGGATTGTCTGCCTCCTGACGCCCACCCTGCTCTGGTGAACGGGCTGATCCAGTACTTGGACGGGGAGCATGACGACCGTGTGGATGACTCCTTCAGTGACAACGATGACAATTCTGGATGAGTCCTGCCATGACAACGATAATAATTCTGGTGACCAGTCCGATGATGATGATGGTGAGGATGACGATAACAATTCTGGTGACCAGTCCGATAATGATGATGATGAGGATGACGATGACTATTCTGGTGACCAGTCCGATGATGATGATGGTGAGGATGACGATGACGATTCTGGTGACCAAGTATACAGCCATGACTATGACCATCTCAGCTCCGATGCCCAAGGATGACTGTAGCGATGATGATTTTTCATAAGCATATGGATGACGACAGTGAGGATGATGATAACCATGGTATAACCATTAGATGATGATAATAATGATGATGACAACAATCATTGTGTTACTATGTAGATGATGATAATGAAGATGACAACAACCATTGTGTTACTATGTAGATGATTGTAATGATGATGACGACAACCATTGTGTTACTATGTAGATGATGATAATGATGATGATGAAACCATTGTGTTACTATGTAGATGATGATAATGAAGATGACAACAACCATTGTGTTACTATGTAGATGATTGTAATGATGATGACGACAACCATTGTGTTACTATGTAGATGATGATAATGATGATGATAGATAACCATTGTTAACTATGTAGATGATGATAATGAAGATGACAACAACCATTGTGTTACTATGTAGATGATTGTAATGATGATGACGACAACCATTGTGTTACTATGTAGATGATTGTAATGATGATGATGATAACCAGTGTGTAACCATGTAGACGATGATAATGACAATGACGATAACCAGTGTGTAACCATGTAGATGATGATAATGACAATGACGATAACCAGTGTGTAACCATGTAGATGATGATAATGACAATGACGATAACCAGTGTGTAAACATGTAGATGATGATAATGACAATGACGATAATCAGTGTGTAACCATGTAGACGATGATAATGACAATGACATAACCATGTGTAACCAAGTAGTTGATGATAATGACAATGACGATAACCAGCGTGTAACCATGTAGACGATGATAGTGACAATGACGATAACCAGTGTGTAACCATGTAGATGATAATGACAATGATGATAACCAGTATGTAACCATGTAGATGATAATGACAATGACTGATAACCAGTGTGTAAACCATGTAATGATGATAATGAAAAAGACGATAACCAGTATGTAACCATGTAGATGATGATAATGACAATGACGATAACCAGTGTGTAACCATGTAGATGATGATAATGACAATGACGATAACCAGTGTGTAACCATGTAGATGAATAATGACACTGACGATAACCAGTTTTTAACCATGTAGATGATGATAATGACAATGTCGATAACCAGTGTGTAACCATGTAGATGTTGATAATGACAATGACGATAACCAATGTGTAACCAATGTAGATGATGATAATGATGATGATGATAACCAGTGTTGCAACCATGTAGATGATGATAATGACGATGACGATAACCAATGTGTAACCATGTAGATGATGATAATGACGATGACGATAACCAGTGTGTAACCATGTAGATGTTGATAATGACGATGACGATAACCAGTGTGTAACCATGTAGATGATGATAATGACGATGACGATAACCAGTGTGTAACCATGTAGATGATGATAATGACAATGACGATAACCAGTGTGTAACCATGTAGATGATGATAATGACAATGACGATAACCAGTGTATAACCATGTAGATGATAATGACAATGACGATAACCAGTGTGTAACCATGTAGATGATGATAATGACAATGAAGATAACAAGTGTGTAACCACGTAGATGTTGATAATGACAATGATGATAACCATGTGTAACCATGTAGATGATGATAATGACGATGATGAGACCTGTGTGTAACCATGTAGATGATGATAATGACGATAACCAGTGTGTAACCATGTAGATGATGATAATGACAATGATGATAACCAGTGTGTAACCATCCAGATGATAATCACGATGACAACAACCAGTATGCAACCATGTAGATGATTATAATGACAATGACGATAACCAGTGTGTAACCTTGTAGAAAATGATAATGACGATGACGATAACCAGTGTGTAACCATGTAGATGATGATAATGACAATGACGATAACCAGTATGTAACCAAGTAGATGATGAATAATGACAATGACGATAATCAGTGTGTAACCATGTAGATGATGATAATGACAATGACGATAACCAGTGTGCAACCATGTATTGATGATGACAATGACGATAACCAGTGTGTAACCATGTAGATGATGATAATGAAAATGACGATAACCAGAGTGTAACAATGTAGATGATGATAATGACGATGACAACAACCAGTTTGTAACCATGTAGATGATGATAATGACAATGACGATAACCAGTGTATAACCATGTAGATGATGATAATGACAATGACGATAACCAGTATGTAACCATGTAGATGATGCTAATGACAATGACGATAACCAGTGTATAACCATGTAGATGATGATAATGACAATGACGATAACCAATGTGTAACCATGTAGATAATGACAATGACAATGACGATAACCAGTATGTAACCATGTAGATAATGATAATGACAATGACTATAATCAGTGTGTAACCATGTAAATGATGATAATGACAATGACGATAACCAGTGTGTAACCATGTAGATGATGATAATGACAATGACCATAACCAATGTGTAACATGTAGATGATGATAATGACGATGACGATAACCAGTGTGTAACCATGTAGATGATGATAATGACAATGACGATAACCAGTGTTAACCATGTAGATGATGATAATGACAATGACGATAACCAGTGTGTAACCATGGAGATGATAATAATGACAATGACGATAACCAATATGTAACGATAGAGATGATGATAATGACAATGGCGATGACCAGTGTATAACCATGTATATGATGATAATGACAATGACGATAACAGTATGTAACCATGTAGATGATGATTATGACAATGACGATAACCAGTGTGTAACCATGTAGATGATGATAATGACAATGACGATAACCAGTGTTTAACCATGTAGATGATGATAATGACAATGACGATAACCAGTGTTTAACCATGTAGATGATGATAATGAAAATGACGATAACCAGTATGAAACCATGTAGATGATAATCATTGTGTAACCATCTAGACAAAGGTGATAATGACGATGATGATAACCATCGTGTAACCATGTAAACAAAGGTTATAATGACGATGAATGATAATCATTGTGTAACCATGTAGACAAAGTGATAATGACGATGATGATAATCATTGTGTAACCATGTAGACAAAGGTGATAATGACGATGATGATATTCATTGTGTAACCATGTAGACAAAGGTGGTAATGACGATGATGATAACCATCGTGTAACCATGTAGACAAAGGTGATAATGACGATTATGGTAATCATCGTGTAACCATGTAGACAAAGGTGATAATGACGATGATGATAACCATCGGGTAACCATGTAAACAAAGGTGATAATGACGATGATGATAATCATTGTGTAACCATGTAGATAAAGGTGATAATGACGATGATGATATTCATTGTGTAACCATGTAGACAAAGGTGATAATGACGATGATGATAATTCATTGTGTAACCATGTAGACAAAGGTGGTAATGACGATGATGATATTCATGGCCATTAACAGTGGTAATGACATGATAAACAGTGAAACATGAACAATGGTGATAATGACGATTATGGTAATCATCGTGTAACCATGTAGACAAAGGTGATAATGAGATGATGATAATCATCGTGTAATCATGTAGACAAAGGTGATAATGATGAGGATGACAATCATTGTGTAACCATGTAGACAAAGGTGATAATGATGATGATGATAATCATTGTGTAACCATGTAGACAAAGGTGATAATGATGATGATGATAATCATTGTGTAACCATGTAGACAAAGGTGATAATGACGATGATGACAATCATTGTGTAACCATGTAGACAAAGGTGATAATGATGTGATGATAAACATTGTAACCATGTAGAAGTGATAATGACTTGATGATAATCATGTGAAACTAGAAAAGGTGATAATGACGATGATGATAACCATCGTGTAACCATGTAGACAAAGGTGACTAATGACGATGATGATAATCATTGTGTAACCATGTAGACAAAGGTGATAATGACGATGATAACCATCGTGTAACCATGTATACAAAGGTGATTATGACGATGATGATAATCATTGTTTAACCATGTAGATAAAGGTGATAATGAGATGATGATAATCATTGTGTAACCATGTTACAAAGGTGATAATGACGATGATGATAATCATTGTGTAACAATGTAGACAAAGGTGATAATGACGATGATGGTAACCATTGTGTAACCATGTAGACAAATGGTGATAATGACGATGATGAAAATCATCGTGTAACATGTAGACAAAGGTGATAATGACGATGATGGTAACCATTGTGTAACCATGTAGACAAAGGGATAATGACGATGATGATAATCATTGTGTAACCATGTTCACAAAGGTGATAATGACGATGATGATAATCATTGTGTAACCATGTAGACAAAGGTGATAATGACGATGATGATAATCATCGTGTAATCATGTAGACAAAGGTGATAATGATGATGATGACAATCATTGTGTAACCATGTAGACAAAGGTGATAATGACGATGATGATAATCATCTTGTAACCATGTGGACAAAGGTGATAATGACGATGATGATAACCATTGTGTAACCATGTAGACAAAGGTCATAATGACGATGATGAAACATCTGTAATATGTAGACAAAGGTGATAATGACGATGATGATAATCATGTGTAACATGTAGACAAAGGTGATAATGACGATGATGATAATCATTGTGTAACCATGTAGACAAAGGTGATAATGACGATGATGATAACCATTAGTGTAACCATGTAGACAAAGGTGATATGACGATGATGATAATCATCGTGTAACCATGTAGACAAAGGTGATAATGACGATGATAGATAATCATCGTGTAACCATGTAGACAAAGGTGATAATGACGATGATGATAATCATCGTGTAACCATGTAGACAAAGGTGATAATGACGATGATGAATAACATGTGTAACCATGTAGACAAAGGTGATAATGACGTGATGATAATCATTGTGTAACCATGTAGACAAAGGTGATAATGACGATGATGATAACATTGTGTAACCATGTAGACAAAGGTGATAATGACGAGATGATAATTATCATTGTGTAACCATGTAGACAAAGGTGATAATGACGTGATGATAATCATTGTGAAACCATGTAGACAAAGTGATAATGACGATGATGATAATCATTGTGTAACCATGTAGACAAAGGTGATAATGACGATGATGATAATCATTGTGTAACCATGTAGACAAAGGTGATAATGACGATGATGATAACCATTGTGTAAACCATGTAGACAAAGGTGATAATGACGATGATGATAATCATTGTGTAACCATGTAGACAAAGGTGATAATGACGATGATGATAATCCATTATGTAACCATGTAGACAAAGGTGATAATGACGATGATGATAATCATTGTGTAACCATGTAGACAAAGGTGATAATGACGATGATGATAATCATTGTGTAACCATGTAGACAAAGGTGATAATGACGATGATGATAATCATTGTGTAACCATGTAGACAAAGGTGATAATGACGATGATGATAACATTGTGTAACCATGTAGACAAAGGTGATAATGACGATGATGATAATCATTGTGTAACCATGTAGACAAAGGTGATAATGACGATGATGATAACATCATTGTGTAACCATGTAGCCAAAGGTGATAATGACGATGACGATAACCATCGTGTAACCATGTGACAAAGTGATAATGACGATGAGATAATCATTGTGTAACCATGTAGACAAAGGTGATAATGACGATGATGATAATCATTGTGTAACCATGTAGACAAAGGTGATAATGACGATGACGATAACGATCTTGTAACCATGTAGACAAAGGTGATAATGACGATGATGATAATCATTGTGTAACCATGTAGACAAAGGTGGTAATGACGATGATGATAACCATTGTGTAACCATGTAGACAAAGGTGATAATGACGATGACGATAACTATCATGTAACCATGTAGACAAAGGTGATTATATGATGATGATAACCATTGTGTAACCATGTAGACAAAGTGATAATGACGATGATATAACATTGTGTAACCATGTAGACAAAGGTGATAATGACGATGATGATAATCATTGTGTAACCATGTAAACAAAGGTGATAATGACGATGATGATAACATCGTGTAACCATGTAGACAAAGGTGATAATGACGATGATGATAACATTGTGTAACCATGTAGACAAATGTGATAATGACGATGATGATAATCATCGTGTAACCATGTAGACAAAGGTGATAATGACGATGATGATAACCATCGTGTAACCATGTAGATAAAGGTGATAATGACGATGATGATAATCATTGTGTAACCATGTAGACAAAGGTGATAATGACGATTATGATAACCATTGTGTAACCATGTAGACAAAGGTGATAATGACGATGATGATGATCATTGTATAACCATGTAGACAAAGGTGATAATGACGATGATGATAATCATTGTGTAACCATGTAGACAAAGGTGATAATGACGATGATGATAATCATTGTGTAACCATGTAAATGATTACATTGACGACGGTGATCACGACAGTGCTGATGATAAAAATACAAGCAGCAAATATCAACAATAATAACAACAACAAAGACGATGACGAAGACGGTGTGGTCAAGGAGCAGCTGACGATGACGTAATGGATAGGAAAAGGCAGAAAAAACCCCAAACAAACTGTGGCTATATTTAAACGGGTAGGTTTAGATGAATATGTCATATGGATATGTTCACACAAATTCTTCAGCCTCAGCATCACCATGATGTTTTTTGTTGTTGTTTTTGTATGCTTCACAAAGGTCAGTTGGCCGAAAATGACGCCTGTCTTGTGTTGTCTTCTCTTGTCTTGTTACATGAAATACACGAGTATTTTTTTGGTTCGCTGTGTACCACACACTGACTTTTTCTGATCTGTATGTCTTTTTGGTGTTTGATCGTGGAAAATGTTTTTATTCTAAATGTCTGATCATGTTCATGTGTGAATTTTCTTGAATTAAAGATACCAGAAAAGCATGCTTTTCGTCTGACTGCGTGCTGTTTCCAGTTATTTTCTTCATTATTTGTTATTTATTTGATTTCTCCCTGGGGATGCCGGGGGCTCTTTCAGTATAAATAGTATTCCCACCTTCTGGAAATTTTGTGGTAGAAATTTCCTTTTTTCTGTCACTCTCTTTGTTTCTGCCTTGTTCCTTTGCTTTCTATCGTTTCGTCCTATCATTTTCTGCCTTTCTGGTCCATTCACTTGTATGTTTTTGATGTAGTCTTACGCAGTTTCTCTTAGGATTGATAATTGGGTACATGCATTAAGTGTATTTTTGGCTCTAAGGAAATATGATATACATAAGCAACTTTAGGCAGTTTGGGTCCATATCTTTACATTTGTGTTCAGGTATGATTTTTCTTAAATCTAAATAACCTTGTAATAACTTGGACAGAGTGATCAACGCCAGGGGCATATCCTTAGATTATATGCGCGAATGCATTGATATGTGTACTGAATCGTCTTTCTGTACAATCGGCTGGTTTTTAAACAAAAATGATAAAACATGTTTTCACTATTTGTCCTAAACACATATTTCAATTATGTTCCAGTGTATATTCCTCAAAATTTCACATTATTTTCTATCTTACGCCAACCAAAGTTAACAACTTTTGCTCATTTTATACCAGTCGTTATCATATCGTTTCAATATACTGGTCTTCTTTAAATTTCCTGCTAGTAAGGACAATTGATCACAGTCATCATGTGCCATAAGTGGTATTGGGATTTCTTCAGATGATAGTTGTTTATGAGAGATAATCACTTGTGTTTCCATTTGTTTATGAGAGATAATCACTTGTGTTTCCATTTGTTTATGAGAGATAATCACTTGTGTTTCCATTTCTTTATGAGAGATAATCACTTGTGTTTCCTTGTCGGTTGCTATGGCAGTATTGGTTTTCATTTGTTGGTGGTAGGTGTTGGTTGGTCGGTTCGGTCGGTTGGTTGATTGGTTGGTTGTTGGTTGTTGATGGTGTCAGTCGGTCGGTTGATTGGTTGGTTGGTATCTTGATGGTTTGATTGTGTTGGTTAATTGTAGGTTTGTTGGTTGATTGTGTGGTTTGGTTGATTGTTGTTGGTTGGTTGGTTGTTGGTTGGTTGGTTGGTTGGTTGTTGGTTGGTTGTTGGTTGGTTGTTGGTTGGTTGGTTGTTGTTGGTTGGTTGGTTGGTTGATTGGTTGGTTGTTGGTTTGGTTGGTTGTTTGGTTGTTGGTTGGTTGGTTGGTTGGTTGGTTGGTTGGTTGGTTTGGTTGGTTGGTTTGATTGGTTGGCTGGTTGCAAACGAAAAGGTAACAAACAATGGTCGATGCAGAAATGATAAAAAGTAAACAAACATCAGGATGTAGAGATACTCAAAGACACACACACACACACACACACACACACACACACCACACACACACACACACACACACACACACACACACACACACACGCATGCACGCACACTCCACACACACATGCATACGCACACACTCACAGACATACACTTACACAGAAACGCACACATGTGCGCACGTATACATACACACGCTTACATAAAGACACAAGTTCATAGGGTAGTACGCATGCATGCACACATATACGCCCATTCACATACACCCAAGCGCGCACTGACACACAAAATACAAGCAGACGCGCGCACACACACACACAACACACACACCACACACACACACACACACACACACACACACACACACACACACACACATACGCTTGCACAAGTGCGTACAAATACACACAACCACAAGCATACACACGCACGCTGGCGTACGCATACGTACATGCATAAGCATACAGACATGTACTTTCGTAATAGTAATAATAATGATAATGACAGTTATATGGCGCCAGATCTTGATCATCATCATGGTGTGCCCTGCCACATGGAGTTGGCGATCATGGCCCTCCATATGAATTTATCCTTTGTC
>JAPXFY010004888.1:0-12500 GCA_030674185.1 Monoplex corrugatus | reverse complement strand
GAACTGCTCAGGCTGAGGACAAGTTTCTGGGGAAGCTCTGGATGCTCGCCAAAGAAGGACATTCTCTTCAGTCAGGGAAATCGGGACAGGTGGAATTTGTAGAAAAGAAAGGCATTTCGTACCAACAGTATACAGGCAGAGGGGGTACATTCATGTAGGTGGTAGCGCCTACTAAGTTTCAACAAGATCTTTTGAGATTATCCCATGAGTCAATCATCGGAAGTCATTTGGGTTATAAAAGATCTTCGAGACGACTGGCAACAATTTTTCTGACCGGGCATTAGTGTTGATATGATTCATTTATCGAACACACCAAAGCATTCTGGAAGAACTGGACAAACAACCTGAACTTTAAAGCCTGGTTAGGAAAAGGAAAATGAAATACTTTGGACATGGTATGAGACATCAGAGCTGCTATGTAATGAAGACTGTGGCCCAGGGCAAAACTGAGGGCAAGAGACGACAAGGAAGACGCCGACTTCCTATGTAGAGAACATAACCATGTGGACGAAGTTGCCAAAAGGTGAAATCTACAGAAGGACTGTCGACAGAAGGGGATGGACACAACTGACGGGGCATGTATCAGCGGCTACCATCAAGAATGATGTCGCCGACAGGTGACAAGTGACAGGTGAGACATTTGTGTCAGTTGTGTGATCTTTGTCAGAAGGTGACACCGAAGGGAAAGACGAAAAAGGTTCCTTTGGTCCGTATGCTCATCATCGACACATCATTACGCAGGTAGGCATAGATCTTGTAGGTCCTGTTGTACCTACCTCTGAAAGTGGAAACTGTTATGTGTTGACAGAGGTGGACTATGCAACACGTTATGCTAGAGGCCATTCCTTTGCAATGGCCTGGTTGAATGGTTCAAGGGTAACTGAACGCCTTATTGAAGAAACTGTGCTAGGAACAACCCCCGACTCTGTGATAGGTACTTTCCAGCTCTTTTGTTTGCATACTGGGAATCTCCTCGGGAAAGTCTGGGTTTTCCCCATTTGAACTTTTGTATGGAAGGACTGTGACAAGTCCGTTGGTCATGCTGAAACAAGTCTGGACAGACAAGGAGGCTATTGAGGAGGTGAAGACTACAGCACAGTATGTGGTCGACCTTCGGAATGGACAGGAAGAAACTTGTTCCCTAGCTTAGAAGAATCTGGAGAAGGCTTCTGGACGTTATGCCAAGTATTTTGACAATATAGCTAGGCTTCATGTATTCAGACCAAGGAGTAAGGTTCTGGTGCTTCTGTCAACCTCAAGTCAGTTGGTCCCTGTGAAGTGATAGAACAGGTGGGTGAAGCCGACTACCGGATTGGTGTGGCAGGCTAGATGAAACTGTACCAGGCAAATTCGCTAAAACAGTACTTTGAGAGGAAGCAACCAGGAAACACTTTCTACAGCCCAATGTGTCAGTTGTAATGGATGAGGAGCAGTAAGTTGAAGTTCTGAAGGGGCATGGAAGTCTTCCTTTGTGTCCTCTGGAGAAAAAGGAGACTGTCAATGACGTCCGTTATGGTCCAACACTTTCCGTTGAACATCGGAACCAGTTACAGTTGTTGAGGGCAGAGCACAGTGCACGAGTGGTGACGAGTCTGCCATTGCGGACAGAACTAAGTAAATGTGAATTAACATTACGAGAAACCACACTGGTAAGGGTAAAGCAGTATTCCCTTCCTCATGTGAAACAAACAGTTGTCAAGAGGGATGTAGAGGACATGTTGAAACTCCGGATTTTTAACCTGCCAGTTCCCCATACAACTCACCAATCGTTTTCGTATCGAAGAGAGTTGGGAAAGTCCACTTTGCGTGGACTACTCGAATTTGAACGGCATAACAGAGTTCGACTCTGAGCCTCTACCTGATACAGAAAATTATTTGTTCAGTCGTTTGAGCATAACCAAGTATTTGTCCAAATTTGACATGTGTAAAGGATATTCGCAAGTTCCAGTCAGGTCTGAGAGTAGACTCAAGACGTTTTTTTACACCATTAGGTAAGTTTCAGTGGACAATCATGCCGTTTGGTTGTCAGAATGCTGTCTCTGTTTTCAGTCGTGCGATGAGGCAGTTGTTGGGCCCTCTGGGTCATAAAGATGCGGAACATTTCATTATAACTACTGAAACTTGTGGGCAGCATTTGGAGGCTCTAGAGGCAACGTTGGGTGAATGGATGAAATAAACTTATCAGTCTGTCCATCAAAGTGCTGCATGGGATTTGAGGAGTTGGAATTTTTGGGACACGTTGTGGGTCGTGGACAGATCAACCCATGGAGGAGAAGACAGAAAGGAATGGAGAAGCTCCAAGAACACTGACTAAAAATGATGTTTGATCTTTTCTGGGGCTGGCAGGCTACTACGGGCCATTCGTGCTGAATTTCTCAACTGTAGTTGCTCCTTTGACGGACTTGACTAAGAAGGACCAACTTTGCCACATGCAATGGACTAGGAACTGCAAGACAGCTTTTCGGACTTTAATTAAAGGATCACCTCTGCAATGCATCAGTTTTTCATCTTCCAGATTTAGTGGCTCCTTTTGCACTTAGAACTGATGCTTTCACAAAGGGGTCGGGAGCAGTTCTGTTACAGGAAGGGGCTGGAGTCTTGCAAACTGTCCATTATGGCAGTTGGAAGCTGACTCATCATCATCATGTGCCACACGAATCTATACCCTGTTGCTGCAAGTACTTCTCCCATCCTCTTTGTCTTCAGTCACCTACAAGTCCGTCCAATATTTTCTCCCTGGGTCCACCCAGTGTTCTCTTTCCCTCCAGCTTTCCTCTTGCGACCAGGTGTTCTAATTCCCCTTTCATCAAAATACTCCTATAAATGTTGTTTCCTAATATTCTTTCTTAATGATCTTCTTGTGTCTGTCTCATTCAAGACAGTCTTGTTTGTTTTCTTTGCTGGCCATGGAACTCTCAACATTCCTCTTAGAAACCACATTTCAGTTGCATCAATTTTGTTCTACTTTGCGTGTTGACTGCCCACGCCTCACAACCGTACAACAGAACCCGTTCTATATAACATTCCAGAAGTCTCTTCCTGATGTTTATTGACAGGCATTTGTTGGTAAGAATGCTTTTCATCTTCTTCAATGCTGTTTTGGCTTGGCCGCTTCTGCTGGCTATTTTTGATGTGCATCTACCATCTGGTGAGATGACTGCGCGATCCTGTCGTGGTGGACGTCTCCACCGACTTTTGGCACAATCTGCCTCCTGCTGTTCCAGTCCGACACCACTCTTCTGCTTCTTCGTCTCCTCCACTGCCCCTGCACTCGACCTTGCTGCTGCAAACTTCGTCTCCTCCTCTGCCGTCTTCGCCTTCGCCTTCTGTCCCGCCGGTGCCGCCTTCGCCTTCTGTCCCGCCAGTGCCGCTTTCGTCTTCTGTCCAGCCGGCGCTGCCCTCATCTTCTGTCCCGCTGGTGCTGCCTTTGTCTTCTGTCCCACTGGTGCCTCCTTCGTCTTCTGTCCCGTCGTTGCTGCCTTCATCTTCTGCCCCGCTGGTGTCGCCTTCGTCTTCTGTCCCGTCGGTGCTGCCTTCGTCTCCACCTCAGCCGCCACATTGTGACAAACTGAAACTATGCCTTTTTAACGCTCAGTCAACATGCACTGATGGCAAAGCTGATGTCATAGCTGACTTTATCGCAGATGAGCGTGTTGACATTGCTTTTATCACCGAAACATGGCTTAACCCCCTTGGTCATGAAACTATACATGTGAGTCTCACTCCGAGTGGTTACAGGCTTGCTTCTTTCCATCGCTCATCCCGAGGTGGTGGTATCGCCATCCTCTACAACGACTCACTCCATTCCCGCCTGTCTTTCTCGCAGTCTCTGCCTTTTTCCCATCCTTCTTTCGAGCACGTTGAAGTATCCTTCCAATCCACCCCTCACCCCATCACCTTCTCCTGTGTCTATCGACCTCCACCTAGCTCTGCCAACAAGCTCACTACATCCATGTTTCTCTCTGACTTTGATCAACTTCTTGATTACTACTGCCTCTTACCTGGAAATCTCATCATTCTAGGTGACATCAATGTCCACTATGACAACACTCACCGTTATGACACAAGACATATCATCAACTCTCTGTCCAATCACAATATGACTCAACACATTTCTGAACCAACCCATCAAAAAGGTCACATTCTTGACTGGATCATTTCTCGTGATCACCACAATTCAGCTACTGATAACTGCTTCGTTCTTTCTACTCGTCTAACTTCAGCCCTTCCATCTGACCACTCTGCAATTCTCTGTTCTCTTGACATTCCTCCTCCTTCCCGTACCATGCGCACAGTGACTCGACACAATCTCAAATCTATCAACCTCTCCACATTTTCATCTGATGCCTTCCGTCTCCTTTCTGAAAAGTCACATAACCTTGCCGATGAATTCTACACTACTCTCCACCATCTTCTGGACACTCATGCTCCAGCCACAACCCGTCTTTTACCTGACCGCCCCCTATCCCCTGGCTCACTCATGAGATTGCCTGTGCAAAACGTGCCCGCCGCAGAGCAGAGCGCCGCTGGCGCAAATCCAAACTCACTGTACATAGGCAACTTTTCCAAGCCTCTAAAACAAAAGTATCCACCCTTATTGCATCTGCAAAAACAAACTATTTCCAAACCAAAATCCTGAATGCCTCTTCTTCAAAAGAATTCTTTACAACCATGAATCATCTCCTTGGCACACGAAAAGATTTACATCTCCCAACAAAACACACAAATGAAGAACTCCCATCTGTATTCTCCAAGTATTTCACCACCAAAATACAAACTCTTCATGACAGGTTTGACCGGACACCCTGTCAACCATGCCACCTGACCCTTCCTTCTCTGGCACACCTCTTACTACTCTTACCCCATTCTCACAAGAAGAAATTCTCAACACAATCAGATCCATGTCGTTCAAAACTTGCGAACTGGATCCTCTTCCAGGTTCTCTCTACTCTGACTGTCTCCCTACGCTCCTCCCATTCATCACTGACATCATCAACACTTCTCCAAACTGGAACTGTCCCAGATTCTTTCAAGTCTGCTATTGTTCACCCTCTCCTCAAGAAATACAACTTAGACCCAAATGAACTGAAAAATTACCGGCCTATCTCTAATCTGTTTTTCTTGTCAAAACTGCTTGAAAAAGTTGTCCTCAACCAACTGAACTCTCACCTGTCTGCCAACAATCTCCTCAATCCTTTCCAGTCAGCCTACCGCCAGTGCCATAGCACTGAAACTGCCTTGCTACACATTCTCAACAATCTCCTCCTTGCAACTGATACTGACAAAGTCTCTCTCCTCACACTCCTTGATCTGTCTGCAGCCTTTGATACCACTGATCATGGTATTCTCCTTTCTAGACTTCATCATACTTTTGGCATCTCTGACATTGCTATCTCCTGGTTCACTTCTTATCTATCAAACAGAAAACAAACTGTTCTCATCAATGGCACTTACTCTCAACCTGCATACCTGACCTGTGGTGTTCCACAAGGATCTGTCCTTGACCCTGTTCTTTTCACTCTTTACACCTCCCCCCTGTCCACCATCATCAACTCCCACTCTATAAAACACCACTTCTATGCTGATGAAACCCAACTTCAAGACAGTGACTCACCTGACAATATACAGCGCCTCCTGACTCGCACCACTGAGTGTTACTCGGACATCAAAAATTGGAAAACATACAACAAACTTCAGCTAAATGATGACAAGACAGAAGCTCTCTCATTGGCACCCGTCAGAAACTTTCTCAGCTGCCTCCTCTTTCTCTCCCATTATGTAACACATCAGTCCCAATTTCTGATTCAGCTAAAAACCTTGGTGTCTGCATTGACTCTACCCTCTCCATGAACAACTTTGTTTCTCAAACTGCCAGATCTTGCTACTATCACATCCATCGTATAAGCCTGATCAGGAAGTATCTCTCTGTGGAAACAACTGCAAAACTCGTTCTCTCCTTCATAATGTCTCGCATTGACTATTGCAATTCACTCCTGTCCGGTCTTCCTGCCTCCACCACTCACCTACTACAGCGCATTCAAAACAATGCTGCACGCCTTGTACTCAAAAAGAAAAAAGCTGACCACATATCTCCTCTCCTGGCACAACTTCACTGGCTCCCTGTATCAAAGCGCATACAGTACAAACTAGACATCATGTGCTACAAAAGCCTCAATAACGCAGCCCCGATTACCTGTCAAGCCTACTTGAGATCTATGTTCCCTCACGTACCCTCCGCTCTGCCTCTGATCCTCTGACTTTTCACTTTCCACGCACTAAGCTCAATACCTATGGTCCACGAGCCTTCTCTGTTTCTGGTCCGCTCTCCTGGAACAAACTTCCTCTCTCAGTCCGTCAGCAACCTACTTTTGTCTCCTTCAAGTCCGCTCTCAAAACTCACCTTTTCTCTTCTGCATAAAATCCTGACCTCACTCAATCCCCTCTGCAGCCTGTCTCCACTCGGAGGAGAATCACATTGCAATATATAATTGTATATAATATACTCTCTATAATTTTCCATTGTTTTTATTCTTTCTCCCCATTTATAGCCATGTGTGTGTGTGTGTGTGTGTGTGTGTGTGTGTGTGTGTGTGTGTGTGTGTGTGTGCGTGGGTGCGTGTGTGTGCGTGCGTGCGTGCGGTGTGTGTGCGTGCGTGCGTGTGTGTGTGTTTCAGCGCTTAGATTTGATTTTATCAAGATTTTGCGCTATATAAATATTGTAATTATTATTATTATTATGTTCCCAAATATTTAAAATTATCAACCTGTCTCAAAGTTGTGCAATTTCCTGTTATTTTGCATAACGGGATTTCTCGATTTTTACTGATTACCATGACTTCAGTCGTCTTGCTATTTAGCTTCAGCCCTTTAGTTTTGCTTTCTGTTTCTATTATATTCACAAGGTTTTGCCGTTTGTTGTTTGTTTAGTTTTGTTTTTCATTTCCTGCAAATAGCACGGTGTCATTTGTGTAACAAATGTTGTTTATCATTCTTACACCAACCTTTATCCCAGGGCATTCGTCTAGGTTTCTCACGATGGTTTCGCTGTAAAGTGAAAACAAATCAGGTGACAGAACATAACCCTGCCTGATCCATCTTTTGATATTTTGGAAAGAGTTTATATCATTTTTTTCTATTCTCACTGCTGCTGTTTGTTCCCACTATATGTTGCTGATTAGTTTTGGATCTTTTACATTAAAATTGAGCCCCTCATGTTGATTGATTAATTCTTCATGTCTCACCAGATCGAAAGCCTTGGTATAATCAATGAAGCATAAAATAAATCCTTATTCAGCTCTACTGACCTCTCTATGATAGTTCTTAGGATGTATACGGAATTAATATTTCCTTTCCCTTCAACAAATGCACACTGTTCTTCCGCTTTTTCTCTTTTTATTCTGTTCCTTGTCCTCATCATGATTATTCTTAATAGGATTTTTGTAACATGACTCATCAAGCTGATTGTACGATATAGTTCGCATTCTACGTCCCCTGTTTTCTTTGGAAGTGGAATGAACATTGATTTTGACATATCTCTGGGGACTTTTCCAGTGTCATAAACTTCATTTAAGGGGACTGTTATTTTTCAGTACTGAAATCTTCTAGGGCCTCTATCATTTCTGTTGAAATACTGTCTGGTTCTGGGGCTTTTCGAGGTTTCATCTTTTTCAATGCTGCTCTACATTCATCTGTCATTTTGGGTTGTCCTTCAATTGTCTTTCTTGGCATTTTCCAATTGTCCTCTTTGCAGCAGCGTCCTGACATTCCATGCTCTAATTTTGATATAATTTAGTTTGATCGCAATGGTTTGCTGATGGTCGGGTGTCACTGCGCAGCATGACGACCCCTAACGGACGAAGGTGCTCACAGGAGCCCCTATTTACGTCGTTATCATCTTTTTTCGTGATATGGCTGGCAATGGTGAACTTGGGAATGTACGATGGTCGTTTCCCGTTGCCTTCCATCGGTTTTTGTGCAGACTCTCCGCTAGCCATTGTCGTTCCCATGACAACCCACAAGGTAGTGAGGGTGATTTTCTGTCAGAGTTTACTCCCTTAGCCTTATTCTCTCCCGAGATAACCACAAGGCAGTGGTGCTATTTACCCAAAGCTGGGGTCTGGTTCGTGGGCACAGGGCGTGTCCAAACGCCGGTATGCCTGCATGCCGCAAGTCTGGGAGCCAGACCTCCTCTGAGTCCTTCGAGTCCGTGAGGTGCTCAGTTGCCACATGTCGCCAGGCAGAGGTACAGCATAGGGCTTGCTGATGGTGAGGCCATGTAGGGCCTACTGATGAAGAGAGACGCATTCTGCTCTCCTTTTCGCATAGCTGTAAGCAGCAGTGCTTGCCAGCGGTGCAGGCTGAATGCGAGAGGTGACAAGCAAGCAATCCGTAGCCAACACACTAGACGCGTTACATCAGCCATTTGAAAAACAGAAGCTGACTATTCCTGAACAAAATTATGCCACAGTGGAACAGGAGTGCTTAGCAGTAATTTGGGCTGTGGGGAAAATTCGCGCCAGACCTCTATGGTCGACATTTTGTGCTACAAGCAGATAATCAACCTTTGGCTTTTCATCAGAAAGCCAAGCATTCAAATGGTCGGTTGATGAGATGAGAAGGGCGCTGTTGCTGTATCCTACTCCTTCACAGTGCAAGTTATTCCTGGAAAGGAAAATAAGGGAACTGATTTTTTGAGTCGTGTCATTCCTGACCCTGTTGCCTGAATCTTGCATGGGTCCATGTGATCCAAGTAAGGGGGGTTTGCCATGGGCCCAAACCATATCAAAGTCAATCCAGCCGGACTCGCGATTTTGTTTTCATGGACACATTTTGTTGTAGAAATTGTTGTCAAGGGCTCAAATCAAATCTAAGTCAACCTGGCTGGACGCATCAGTTCGTTTCAAGGAAACATTTTGTTGTAGAGATTGTTTCGTTTTAACTGTTTCAGTATTCCACTGGGGAAAATGTCAAACGGGAAGACCTATTTACTTAATTTGTATACATAGAAATCTCACTCTTGCATGACTTATTTCTGTGTGATCGCTGTAGCTCTCTCCCTTTTTTTTTAACCCTTTGACTCCTGCACTCTGTCCACCAGCATCCTGTATTGCAAACCATGCTTGTAAAGCAAAAACTTAACCGTTTGATTCTCTGACAGGGTGCGGGAGTCAAAGGGTTAAGGATGGGTTGTACCGGAGGTAGAAGTCGATTGCTCATTAGATTTGGGGGTGAGAAAAGAGAGTATCGTTGTGCTCCAACACAGGTTGGTGTGTTTTGGATTCACGAGAAGAGGAGAGAGCCAGAGTATTTTTGTGCTCCAACGTATTTTGGCGTGTTTCTGGTTCCTGGGCTCAATAGTTGGCGGCCAAATGGACTATCCATGCTGTCAGCAGAAGACCAGAACAGTTCCACTGTCCTTGGAAACGTAGGCCTGCACAGACAGGTTGCTGGTGTCAGGGACTAGATCTACTTGCACCAGCAGTTGGAGACCTGCCAGCTTCACCATTAAAGCAACCCAGCCAAGTGTTCCCCTTGTTGTACCCCACAATAGATCCAGGTCATGGGTGATGATGATCTGCCTTTGTAAAACACAGTATTTGAACTTTGATTTTGTTCGGTAAAAAAGGGGGGAATGTTCCCCAAACATGACTTCTTTGTTGAACTTTGGGAAAGTGATACAGATAAACTGTTAAAAAACTGTGGGGAACAAGACTGTTAAAAGATATTCTGCTGGATTACTGACTGGATTGGACTATGTGAAGAGTAACATCTAAATTATATACATATATACATGTATATACTATAACTGTTTGATTTGGACAGTGGTAGTGTAGTGGAAAAGGAAAAGGTGGTCACTTGTTGGTACTTGTTCAGACACTCTGCGTGTGTGTAAATATTATAATAACTCTAAACTGTAGGGATCCATATTTAACTTGTAGAATAATTGTCATATAATTTTACTAGAACTAGCCTTTATGTGACATGCCATTTTTATCCATTTAGCGTACACATTTGTGCACCAAGCTGATTTTTGAGTAGTCTCAATGTCAACTAGCTCACAAAATGCCTTTTATTGTTCACAACCTCTTCTCTATTTTAGCTTTTCACGCTTTAACACATACTCACCACAGCATTCTGCATAGTTTGTGACGATAATGCTGTGAATTTCAAAAAGCTCCATGAGGTTTACCCTCCACCACTGGTGAGGATTCAAGTCTGATGGAACACTTTCAGCACACGGATGTCCAGTTCCTGTGAAGCCGTCTACTGCTTTCCCTGGATTACTATTCCCACGTTGCTGGCTTAAGGTTGCTGGCTTGTTGAGAGCAACATTGATCAATTCTAAAAGGAAAAATAGCACAGCATACTGGCATACATACTGGTAAGAAACACCTGCACCTGAAAAGATCATTACATCTTGTATAACAGGCCAAATGTAAAACACATTGGGGGATAATAGAGCCTACAATTCTTATAGCACAAAACCAAGCTCATCACATAGCCCGGCAATAGCAATGGGGCTACGGGGCTCCTGCATTAACAAGTGGTAGAAGAAGTAAACGTTGGTTGGAGTTAGTTGTCTTGTTCGTAGTCTCATGCTTTTGAGATGACATAAAAAATGACTGTTCATCAATTAGATCCATAATTATCTCATTTCTCTGTTCCATTTGTTGTTGTACTGTAGTAGTAGTAGTAATAGGACTAGAAGTATGTCTTATGGCATTTTGACGTTCTTTACATGCATTTATGCTCGGGGCAATTTTAAGTGTATTCGAGGAACAACATTATTAGCAGAAGTAGTAGTAGTAGAAGTAGTAGTAGTAGAAGTAATAGCAGCTTTAGTAGTGCTACTACTTTACCACTACTACCAGTATTAGTGGTAGTAGTAGTAGGGACACAAAATAAGTACAGCCCTTTCTTTTGCTGATATCTTTTCTTGTTTTTTCATACATGCATATGGAACTAATTTATCAACACCCTGATTATATAGCCAACCAGTCATCAGAAGGTTGGAGGCAGCGGTGAGGAAAGTGAATCAGGGATGTGGATCGTGGTCTGTTTCCTTACAGCTTGACAAGAGAATGTTCACTTCCTTAACTGACAACAGGTATGGACATGTTGTTTATCCATAGTCAAATGGTTGGGGTTTTCTTCACCTACTTTGTAATGGCGGATGTGGATGTTGGTGTTGCTAACCTGAGTGCCAGTGTTCCTTCGTGTCACGTCTTTGACAAACATGTCATCCCATGCCTTCTTGGAAGCTGGGTATATCCTCCGCAATCTATGGATTACCTAAGCCCTGAGTATTGAGCCCCAGTCTGAGATTCTTTTAGCCACAAGACAAATTTCGAATATAACAGGATGATTGTTAACCACATCAAAAATGTTTTTTCACCTAAGAAACACCAGGCTGACACTCCCACATTACCAGAACTTAATCAGGCTGACAGTACGGTAGTCAGATTGAAGACAATACCAAACACATCTGGCACTTAGGCTGAGAACAGAAGTTGCTTCACTCAGTTGGGTCAGGATAGAGAGTTCATGATGCATGTCTTCATTCCGTCAGTATCACTCACCACATCTGGAAATCAGTTTCAAAACAAGGTTCTGTAAATTGTGGAGTTGACTGAGTCTCCCACTGATCCGATGGATGAGTAGGCACACTGGTCTTCATCATCTGCTATAGATGGTCTTCACAACTGATCCTGAGGCACATGGTCTTCCACAGGATGTGCATGGGAAGGAGTCCTGTGAGCTTGGTTTATACTTCCACCAGTCACTTTACTGTTGAACAGCAGCTGGTCTGAGCTGTTCAAAAGTGACTGTGCCCTGTGTGCACTGCTATTGTCAGCTTACTATGTTGTAGACAATGTCTTCCTCGCTGGTGGTATTGACGTTAGCTGTAATACAACTGTGATGAGGGGGGGGGGGGGATGAAGAAGTAGGTATTAACGATAGTTGTGCAAAGTCAGAGGCAGATAGAAGACTCTTCCACTTAAACACACATAGAGCCAGGACAGTGGTTCCCAAACTGTATTTACATATGTACGAGTTCTCATCAAATTACATCTTCTAATAAGAAGACAAAGACGAAGAAGACATTGAAGAAGACATGAAGAAGTCAAAGAAGAAGTCAAAGAAGACAGTGCTTGTAAGACACAAAAGTTTCATAAATACAATGACAAAGTACACATTTTGTGAACTGACAGTGCCAATGTACAAGAATGAATTACTACATTATAACAAAATAATATGTGATGTCTACATTTACACTCAACAGCACTAGCATTTGTAAACATGGGACAAATAATTGATAACAAATCTGAGTAACCCTTTGATAAAATGAGGGTAAAATACCACAGTTTGTTTGACAGCATTAGCATACAATAGATTTTAAATAATGTATTCACAAAATAAAGAACAGACATTAAGCTGTTTTGCTGCCACGTGCTGAGCAAGTAGAAACAATAATGCCTGAGTGGGCAGCTATTAGACAG
>JAPXFY010004887.1:15000-16593 GCA_030674185.1 Monoplex corrugatus | reverse complement strand
GCGCGCGCGTATGTGTATGTGTGTGTGTGTGTGTACACACTTGTATATCTCTGTCTCTCTCTGTTTCTCACTTTTTTTTTTTCTCTCTCTCTCTCCCCCCTCTCTCTCTGTGTTTTGTGTGTGCGTGCGTGCGTGCGTGCGTGTGTGTGTGTGTGTGTGTGTGTGTGTGTGTGTGGTGTGTGTGTGTGTGTGTGTGTGTGAGAGAGAGAGAGAGAGAGAGAGAAAGAGAGAGAGAGAATCAGTAAAGTATGATTATAGCTGCTGTGAAACATAAACTATTTAGACCAGCTTTATCACCATGAAGGTATGTGCCAGTACTAAACCCAACCGCATCAAGTTTTGAAACTGTCACGATCAGAATGTAAACTGCTGCGTTGTGGATGTCAAAATGTTGGCAGCGAGACACATGTGCATCTGTCTGTCCGTCTGTCTGTCTGTCTGTGTCTCCCTATCTCTCTCTCTCTCTCTCAGTTTTTTTTCACGTACACACACACACACACACGTACACACACACACACACACACACACACACACACACACACACACACACACACACGTACACACACACACACACACACACACACACACACACACGTACACACACACACACACACACGTACACACACACACACACACACACACACATACACACACACACGTACACACACACACATACACACGTACACACACACACACACGCACGCACGCACGCACGCACGCACGCACGCACGCACACCACACACACACACACACACACAGAACACACACGCGCTCTCGCACACACACACAAACACACGCGTTCTCGCACACACACACACACACGCTCTCGCGCACACAACACTCAGGCACACACACACGCACACACACAGACACCAAAGATGAAACAGTTCATTTTGTTCTTTCTTGATAACCCTTTCACACCCTAACCCCAGTGTGAAGGAATAAAAGGGCTCAAGTTTTGCAGGTGGAGGATAAGGTGAAGCAGTGAAAGGGTCAAAGGAAATCAGAGAACAACGTATTCCATCAAAATGTTGTAGAAGGCCTTCTTCGTTTAAACATGCTATGGTAGTGTCATCGGCATTTAAAGGTATAATAGAGGATTTAAAAAAAAAAAAAAGATTTTGTATACAGCATTTAAAAACAGAAATGTTTCGAGTGCGGATGAGGTGTGTATGATTGTTCAGTGTCGTTTTATGTGCTTCTCCTTCTGAAGAACTCGGGGTGTGCGTGTATGTGTGTGTGTGTGCGCGTGCGTGTGTACGGGTGCGTGTGCGTGCGTGCGTGCGTGCGTGTGTGCGTGTGTGTGTATACATGTGTGCGTGCGTGCGTGCGTGCGTGCGTGCGTGCGTGTGTGTGTGTGTGTGTGTGTGTGTGTGTGTGTGTGTGTGTGTGTGTGAGAGTGTATACATATGTGTGTGTGTGTTTGTGTGTGTTTGAGTGTATGTGTAAACCTTCTGAATCTCTGTCTCTCTCTCTGTCTCTGTCTCTCTCTGTGTCTCTCTCTCTCTCATGATAATAATGATAATGATACTACTACTACTACTCATAATAGTAATAACACTTAATAATAATAATAATGATAATAATAATGAT
>JAPXFY010004887.1:0-2500 GCA_030674185.1 Monoplex corrugatus | reverse complement strand
ACGTACATACAAACATACATACATACACACGTACGCACACACAAACATGCACGTAATATAGTTATAAATGGCTAAATCGACAGAATCAGAAGACAAGACTTGTACAACATGGGTTCTATCAACCGAAGGAGTCTGGCCAACAGGCAGGTGTGTCTAAACTTTGTATCGCTTGTTGACTTTTCAGGTAAAACGGGGAATTCCGTTAATGAAGCAGATGTGCTCGCGAGAGGAGCGATTAGATTGGGGGAGGTGGGGGTGGGGGAGCGGAAGCGATGTGTGAGCTAATGTCGTTACCTAGTCCCACAAGAGGTACTCGGTGTGTTCTTGTTGCGATTGTTTTCTTTTGCTTCATCGCTAGCTTTCTTCTCTGTCTCTGTTTGTCTGTCTGTCTCTCTCTGTCTGCATGTCTGTCTGTCTCCCTCTGTCTGTCTCTCTCACCCCCCCTTCCTCCTCCTCCTTCTTCGTTTCTTCACTTCTCTTCTGATCTCTCCTCTTCTTTCCTCTCCTCTCCTCTCCTCTCGTGTCCTCTCTCTGTCTCTGTCTGTCTCTGTCTGTCTGTCTCTCCCTTTGACTGCCTCTGTCTCTGTCGTCTCTCACTGTCTCTTCTCTCTGTCTCTGTCTCTCTGTCTGTCTGTCTCTCCTTTCTCGTTCTGTCTGTCTCGTTCTTTCCCCCCTCTCTCTCTCTTTCCCCCCCCCCCCCCTCTCTTTCTCCATGTTTTCGTCCCTCTCGTATGGCAAGATCTTGGACTCGGGCCAAAATTAATAAGCCCCCATGCCGTGTCAGGTTGCTCCCAGCATCCGAAAACACTAGAAAAAGAAGAAGACCACTGAAAAGACAGAAAGAAAGGAAGAGAAGAAGGAAGAAAATGAAAGTAGCAGTTCATGGAGACGCGGGAAGAAAAACAGAAAGGGTTACCGAGGAAGAAAGACTAAACAGTGCTTGACGGGGCGCGATAATTAGGTGGGTAAGACACAGGATTTCCAGTGGGTAGGTCTAGGTTCGATACTGTCTGGGAGCCTCCCTGTCTGGTGGGTAAAGGGCGGATGGAGATTTTTCCTATCTTCGAGGTGAACATGTATGCAGCAGATGTATTGGTGCGTAGACCCATCTGTTGTTTGCATACGCACATAGAACGTCATGTACACATGTGAGAAATCAAGTAAAGTTTAAATTTGTATTCACGTATGTTTTTGAAATCCTCTGTGCGGTAAATTGGACGGAGTGGTCAACGCCATGGGCATGTCCTTAGATTATGTGCGCGAATGCATTGATATGTGTACTTAATTATTTTTTCTTTTTTTTTTTCCCTGTTGAAGTTTTGTATTTGTTGAAGCGGTTATAGCTCTGGTATGGTTCTATGCAATCGGCTGGGCTTTAAACAGCGATAACAATAACAATGTAAGTCGTTGTCGGCGTCCAGGAGCTTACGGAAACATGAAAACAATCAGCATGAATGTACGCCCAACAAAGACTGAGTATGCACACTACACAGTGATGTATCGCTTTCACAGTGTGGGCAAAACAGCATACGCTCATCCGAGAAAAACAGGAACGCTAAAAAAAATTATAAAAAAAAAAAAAAAAAGCAAATCATTCTGATGGCATCAATTTACTGTGTCATATTGCAAAACAGCATACACTCATCCAAGGAAAATAGAAACGCTTAAAAGAAAAAAAAAATTCTGATGGCATCAGCTTGCAGTGTCACATTTTTCTCCGCCTTCCCTCCTCCCGTCTCTTCTCCTTCCCTCCGCCCCCTCCCTTCCCCCCGTCCCTCCAGCGCATAGCTTAGAGTTGTACGCGAGGTCAGAGAGTCTGCCAATTACACTGGCAGAGTTGGATGGGATGCATTTGAATTGTTTGAGTTCAGTGAATTCCTCGTCAGCGAGTTCCGAGTCTTAATTCGAGTCTCATCCGAAGAATAAAGAATAAGAAGAAGAAGGATGGAGGTCGAGAGCGAGTGAGAAGAGTAGGAGGGAGAGGAACAAGGGAGATGAGCCGGAGTGAAAATAGTAGGGTGAAGAAGCATGAAAGGAATGGAGGAATAAGTCAGGAAGATATTATGCATGAACCATAGGTAATCCTAAACGTTCCCTTTTTTTATGGGGCGCAGGTATTCCTTCCTTTTCTTTTACGTTATTGTGATCTTGAAAATAAAACGTTTCCATTACTTAAAACGTGACAATTATAGGGAGGGGGGGAGGGAGAGAGAGAGAGAGAGAGAGAGAGAGAGAGAGAGAGAGAGAGAGAGAGAAAAGAGAGAGAGAGAGAGAGAGAGAGAGAGAGAGTGAGTGATGTGTGTGTGTGTGTGTGTGTGTGTGTCAAACATTAGACATAGTTAATAGAAGGGAAACACGCACTTACGCACACACGCGTACACACCGAACCGAACCGAACCAAACCAAACCAAACCAAACCAAACCAAACCAAACCAAACCAAACCAAACCAAACCAAACCAAACCAAACCAAACCAAACCAAACCAAACCACACCACACCA
>JAPXFY010004886.1:15000-16594 GCA_030674185.1 Monoplex corrugatus | reverse complement strand
CAAGATAACATTTCAAAAATTCACCACTAAAACTTTAAGAAAAATATCGACATATCAAGATAACATTTCAAAAATTCACCACTAAACTTATAGTACAGACAAGATGAACTTCAACCTGTGCTTGAGGAGTCAGCCATTTCGCTTAATTTTAATTCCCTACTTTCAAATTACCCCATCCCCATTATTAAAAAAAAAAATTTTTTAAAAGTAAGTTCAGACCCATATTTCTGTTCTCCTTTTTCTGTTCTCCTATGTAGGAAAATAAATTGTGTTCAAAATCATTTTATTCTCTCATGTAGGAATTTGGGATACAGAATTAGAGTACTTTAAATCGAATTGATTACTGGCTAAGCATATTTGCAGACAGTTTTACTTGATGTTTAGTGTGGATCGTTAGCAATATTATGAAATGTCATATTGAGACATAATGCACACTACGATGTTTAGTGTGGATCGTTAGCAATATTATGAAATGTCATATTGATACATAATGCACACTACGATGTTTAGTGTGGATCGTTAGCAATATTATGAAATGTCATATTGATACATAATGCACACTACGATGTTTAGTGTGGATCGTTAGCAATATTATGAAATGTCATATTGATACATAATGCACACTACGATGTTTAGTGTGGATCGTTAGCAATATTATGAAATGTCATATTGATACATAATGCACACTACGATATCAGAATACAAATGCTGGACCACATTTCAACAACAACAACAAAAGAAACAACAACAACAAAAACACAGCAAACAAACGTATAAGCAAGCAAATACACAGACGAAATACAAAGAAGGAATATTAAAACGTTTGAACGACTGAAAAGACTCAGCACAGTATTCTTTCTTCTTTTCTTCTTCTTCTTCTTCTTTTTTTCTTCTTCTTCTTCTTCTTTCTTCTTCTTCTTCTTCTTTCTTCTTCTTCTTTCTTCTTTCTTCTTCTTCTTCTTTCTTCTTTCTTTTTCTTTTCTTCTTCTTCTTCTTCTTCTTCTTCTCTTCTTCTTCTTCTTCTTTCTTTTTCTTCTTCTTCTTCTTTCTTCTTTCTTCTTTCTTCATCTTCTTCTTCTTCTTCTTTCTTCTTCTTCTTCTTCTTCTTCTTCTTCTTCTTCTTCTTCTTCTTCTTCTTCTTCTTTTGTTCTTCTTTCTTCTTTCTTTTTTCTTCTTCTTCTTCTTCTTCTTCTTCTTCTTCTTCTTCTTCTTCTTCTTTGTTTCTTCTTTCTTCTTTCTTCTTTCTTCATCTTCTTCTTCTTTTCTTCTTCTTCTTCTTCTTCTTCTTCTTCTTTTCTTCTTCTTCTTCTTCTTTGTTTCTTCTTTCTTCTTTCTTTTTTTTTCTTCTTCTTCTTCTTCTTCTTCTTCTTCTTCTTCTTCTTCTTCTTCTTCTTCTTCTTTTGTTTCTTCTTTCTTCTTTCTTCTTTCTTCATCTTCTTCTTCTTCTTCTTTCTTCTTTCTTTTTTCTTCTTCTTCTTCTTCTTCTTCTTCTTCTTCTTCTTTCTTTTGTTTCTTCTTTCTTCTTTCTTCTTTCTTTCATCTTCTTCTTCTTCTTCTTCTTCTTCTTCTTCTTCTTCTTTTGTTTCTTCTTTCT
>JAPXFY010004886.1:0-5000 GCA_030674185.1 Monoplex corrugatus | reverse complement strand
CAACCCATACGTTAGGCGGTAACTCCCTGATCTTGCTTGTATGTCCCGTTAATGTGCAGGCTTAGTTTTGGCTTGTGCCGTGATCATATTGGATCCTTTGCCATCGGCGCTGTTGCATACATAATTGTCACATTTATTCCCAGCACGAAGCTGACGTGCTGTGAAATTGTAACTGTCATGTGTTGTGTTGTATCGTAAATTATATCGTCTTGTTGGTGTTGTCGTCTTGTTTTGTCATATTGTTATGTATCAGTATTGCATTGTATCACGTCGTGTTTTTATTGTGTTGTGGTGTTTTGTTATATTGTATAATCACACTGTATCACGTCGTGTTTTTATTGTGTTGTGGTGTTTTGTTATATTGTATATCACACTACATCACATTGTGTTTTTATTGTGTTGTGTTGTGTTGTTATATTGTATATCACACTACATCACGTCGTGTTTTTATTGTGTTGTTGTGTTTTGTTATATTGTATATCACACTACATCACGTTGTGTTTTTATTGTGTTGTGGTGTTTTGTTATATTGTATATCACACTACATCACGTTGTGTTTTTTATGTGTTGTGTTGTGGTGTTTTGTTATATTGTATATCACACTACATCACGTTGTGTTTGTATTGTGTTGTGTTGTTTTGTTTTGTTATATTGTATATCACACTACATCACGTTGTGTTTGTATTGTGTTGTGGTGTTTTGTTATATTGTATATCACACTACATCACGTTGTGTTTTTATTGTGTTGTGTTGTTTTGTTATATTGTATATCACACTACATCACGTTGTGTTTTTATTGTGTTGTGTTGTTTTGTTATATTGTATATCACACTACATCACGTTGTGTTTTTATTGTGTTGTGTTGTTTTGTTATATTGTATATCACACTACATCACGTTGTGTTTTTATTGTGTTGTGGTGTTTTGTTATATTGTATATCACACTACATCACGTTGTGTTTGTATTGTGTTGTGTTGTTTTGTTTTGTTATATTGTATATCACACTACATCACATTGTGTTTTTATTGTGTTGTAGTGTTTTGTTATATTGTATATCACACTACATCACGTCGTGTTTGTATTGTGTTGTGGTGTTTTGTTATATTGTATATCACACTACATCACGTTGTGTTTTTATTGTGTTGTGTTGTGGTGTTTTGTTATATTGTATATCACACTACATAACGTTGTGTTTTTATTGTGTTGTTGTGTTGTTTTGTTATATTGTATATCACACTACATCACGTTGTGTTTTTATTGTGTTGTGTTGTTTTGTTATATTGTATATCACACTACATCACATTGTGTTTTTATTGTGTTGTTGTTTTGTTATATTGTATATCACACTACATCACGTCGTGTTTTTATTGTGTTGTGGTGTTTTGTTATATTGTATATCACACTACATAACATTGTGTTTTTATTGTGTTGTGTTGTTTTGTTATATTGTATATCACACTACATCATGTCGTGTTTTTATTGTGTTGTGGTGTTTTGTTATATTGTATATCACACTACATAACATTGTGTTTTTATTGTGTTGTGTTGTTTTGTTATATTGTATATCACACTACATCACGTCCTGTTTGTATTGTGTTGTTGTGTTGTTTTGTTATATTGTATATCACACTACATCACATTGTGTTTTTATTGTGTTGTGTTGTTTTGTTATATTGTATATCACACTACATCACATTGTGTTTTATTGTGTTGTGTGTTTTGTTATATTGTATATCACACTACATCACATTGTGTTTTTTATTGTGTTGTAGTGTTTTGTTATATTGTATATCACACTACATCACTGTGTTTTTATTGTGTTGTAGTGTTTTGTTAATTGTATATCACACTACATCACGTTGTGTTTTTATTGTGTTGTAGTGTGTTTGTTATATTGTATATCACACTACATCACGTCGTGTTTTTATTGTGTTGTAGTTGTGTTGTTATATTGTATATCACACTACATCACGTGTGTTTTTATTGTGTTGTGTTGTAGTGTGTTGTTATATTGTATATCACACTACATCACGTTGTGTTTTTATTGTGTTGTGTTGTTGTGTTATATTGTATATCACACTACATCACGTTGTGTTTTTATTGTGTTGTGTTGTTGTGTTTTGTTATATTGTATATCACACTACATCACGTCGTGTTTTATATTGTGGTTGTTTGTGTGTTTTTGTTATATTGTATATCACACTACATCACGTCTGTGTTTTATTGTGTTGTGGTGTTTTGTTATATTGTATATCACACTACATCACGTCGTGTTTTTATTGTGTTGTGTGTGTTTTGTTATATTGTATATCACACTACATCACTGTGTGTTTTTATTGTGTTGTGGTGTTTTGTTATATTGTATATCACACTACATCACATTGTGTTTTTATTGTGTTGTTTGTTTTGTTATATTGTATATCACACTACATCACGTTGTGTTTTTATTGTGTTGTTGTGTTTTGTTATATTGTATATCACACTACATCACGTCGTGTTTTTATTGTGTTGTGTTGTGTTTTGTTATATTGTATATCACACTACATCACGTGTTTATTGTGTGTGTTGTTTTGTTAATTGTAACACTACATTGTGTTTGTGTGTGTTGTGGTTTGTTATATTGTATATCACACTACATCACGTTGTGTTTTTATTGTGTTGTGTTGTTTTGTTATATTGTATATCACACTGTATCACGTTGTGTTTGTATTGTGTTGTTGTGTTTTGTTATATTGTATATCACACTGTATCACGTTGTGTTTGTATTGTGTTGTTGTGTTTTGTTATATTGTATATCACACTACATCACGTCCTGTTTGTATTGTGTTGTTGTGTTGTTTTGTTATATTGTATATCACACTACATCACATTGTGTTTTTATTGTGTTGTGTTGTTTTGTTATATTGTATATCACACTACATCACATTGTGTTTTTATTGTGTTGTAGTGTTTTGTTATATTGTATATCACACTACATCACGTCGTGTTTTTATTGTGTTGTGTTGTGTTGTTATATTGTATATCACACTACATCACGTCGTGTTTTTATTGTGTTGTTGTGTTTTGTTAATTGTATATCACACTACATCACGTCGTGTTTTTATTGTGTTGTAGTGTTTTGTTATATTGTATATCACACTACATCACGTTGTGTTTTTATTGTGTTGTGTTAGTTTTGTTATATTGTATATCACACTACATCACATCGTGTTTTTATTGTGTTGTTGTGTTTTGTTATATTGTATATCACACTACATCACGTCGTGTTTTTATTGTGTTGTGTTGTAGTGTTTTGTTATATTGTATATCACACTACATCACGTCGTGTTTTTATTGTGTTGTGTTGTTGTTTTTGTTATATTGTATATCACACTACATCACGTCGTGTTTTTATTGTGTTGTGTTGTTTTGTTATATTGTATATCACACTACATCACGTCGTGTTTTTATTGTGTTGTGTTGTTTTGTTATATTGTATATCACACTACATCACGTTGTTTGTATCGTGTTGTACTTTTGTTAGTGTTGTTTTGTCATATCGTTGTTTATCGCACAGAATCACGTTGTGTGTGTGTGTGTGTGTGTGTGTGTGTGTGTGTGTGTGTGTTTGTGTGTGTGTGCGTGGTGTGTGTGTGCGTGTCTGTGTGTGTGTGCGCGCGTGCGCGTGTGTGTGTGCGTGTGCTCGCGCGTGCATGTGTCACTGTGTGTGTGTCTGTGTGTGTGCGTGTGTGTGTGTGGCGTGTGCACGTGCGCGCGTGTGTGTGTGTGTGTGTGTGTGTGTTATCGTGTTGTGTTGTATAATAAAGTCAATTATTTGTATGATTACTAGCATTGCATTGTATCCATATCGTGATGTATTGCATTGCATTGTATTCATCATCATCATGTGCCCTGCCACATGGCGTTGGCGATCATGGCCCTCTTTACGAATATATCCTTTGTTGCTGCAAGTACATCTCTCACCCTCTCTGTCTTCATCCACTCCACAAGTCCGTCCAATATTTTCTCCCTTGGTCTACACATTGCTCTTTTTCCCTCCAGCTGTTGTGACTAGGTGCTCTAATTTTTCTTGCCTCATAAAATGCCCGATAAACGTTGCTTGTCTTTTCCTAATCTTCTTCATTAATGTTCTTTTTGTGTCTGTCTCCTTCAAGACAGTCTCGTTTGTTGTCTTTGCTGTCCATGGAGCTCTTAACATTTTTCTTAGAATGTCGAAGAGTTACATCATCCGGAAGATTAGCGCCCAGACCAACACTGCAGGTGACGTGAAGGATGTCCAAAGAGTCCCAAAAGAGATTCGAACATACGACTCTCACCTTCCCAGGCGGAAGCTTTAGCCACTAGGCCACCAGCCCTGAGGACGAGGACAGTATGAATGTGTCAGAAAGGTGACAGTTGGGTGATCGTGATACCTGACCCTACTTATGCTATGTGTACAGTGACACTACACTATCTACCTGTGCTATGTGTACGGTGACACTATACTATCTACCTGTGCTATGTGTACAGTGACACTACACTATCTACCTGTGCTATGTGTACAGTGACACTATACTATCTACCTGTGCTATGTGTACAGTGACACTACACTATCTACCTGTGCTATGTGTACAGTGACACTATACTATCTACCTGTGCTATGTGTACAGTGACACTACACTATCTACCTGTGCTATGTGTACAGTGACACTACACTATCTACCTGTGCTATGTGTACAGTGACACTATACTATCTACCTGTGCTATGTGTACAGTGACACTACACTATCTACCTGTGCTATGTGTACAGTGACACTATACTATCTACCTGTGCTATGTGTACAGTGACACTACACTATCTACCTGTGCTATGTGTACAGTGACACTATCATATCTACCTGTGCTATGTGTACAGTGACACTATCATATCTACCTGTGCTATGTGTACAGTGACACTACACTATCTACCTGTGCTATGTGTACAGTGACACTATCATATCTACCTGTGCTATGTGTACAGT
>JAPXFY010004885.1:12500-16596 GCA_030674185.1 Monoplex corrugatus | reverse complement strand
AACCCACCAAAAAAAGGAAAATTGGGGGGCCCGGGGCCCCCGTGGAAAAAAAAGGGGAACCCAAATGGGGGGAAACATTGGGGGGAACAGGCCAGTGGATCTTTTCTACAGAAAGCTGCACCCAGATGATGGAACATTGAGTGGGCAGCCAACAGGCAGTGGACCTATGAAACACTAAGTGACCCCACCAGAATGATGGAAACTTTTACGTGGCAGAACAGGGCAGAGGACCTACAAACGTAAGCTGACCCCCAGAATGATGGAAACATTACGATGGGCAGCCAACAGGCCAGTGGACCTTAAACAGTAAGCTGACACCATCAGAATGATGGAAACATTAAGATGGGCAGCCAACGGGGCCAGCGGACCTATCAAACAGTAAGCTGACACCACGAATGATGGAAACATTAAGATGGACAGGCCAACAGGCCAGTGGACTATCAAACAATAGCTGACACCACCAGAATGATGGAAACATTGAGATGGGCAGCCAACAGGCCAGTGGACTATCAAACAGTAAGCTGCACCACCAGAATGATGGAAACATTAAGATAGGCAGCCAACAGGCCAGTGGACCTATCAAACAGTAAGCTGACACCACCAGATGATGGAAACTTTTAGATGGGAAGCCAACAGGCCAGTGGACCTAACAAACAGTAAGCTGACACCACCAGAATGATGGAAACATTACGTTGAACAGCCAACAGGACAGTGGACCAATCAAACAGTAAGCTGACACCACCAGAATGATGGAAAACATTAAGATGGGCAGCCAACAGGTCAGTGGACCTATCAAACACCAAGCTGACACCAGCAGAATGATGGAAACATTAAGATGGACAGCCAACAGGCCAGTGGACCTATCAAACACTAAGCTGACACCACCAGAATGATGGAAACATTGAGATGGGCAGCCACACGGCCAGTGGACCTATCAAACAGTAAGCTGACACCACCAGAATGATGGAAACATTGAGCTGGGCAGCCAACAGGCCAGTGGACCTATCAAACAATAAGCTGACACCACCAGAATGATGGAAACATTAAGATGGGCAGCCAACAGGCCAGTGGACTATCAAACAGTAAGCTGACACCACCAGAATGATGGAAACATTGAGATGGGCAGCCAACAGGCCAGTGGACCTATCAAACAGTAAGCTGCCACCACCAGAATGATGGAAACATTAAGATGGACAGCCAACAGGCCAGTGGACCTATCAAACAGTAAGCTGCCACCACCAGAATGATGGAAACATTAACCCTCTAGAGCCTGAAAATACTTCTAGACTAGGGAAAATTATTTTTTATGAAAAAAACATTAGATACAACAAAGAAACACATTTTCGGTGTTATTTTTAATTAAAGTGAAAAAATGACAAAGTTAGAAAAATTATCATATATGATAAGAGCGGCTTTTGCGGTACCAAGACGATCTTATCATATATGATAAATTGTCTCTGGAACAGCAGTTCATTGCTGGTTTATTCAGCTAACTGTTTTCAAATTTCTAATCAATGCAGTTCATTTCTCTTCAAGCGTTTTTTGTGCTAGATTTCACAGTTATTTGAGCAGATGGAACTCCGCAAAGCAGTTTCTGTCCTTGTTGAAGCAAAGGTTCACTTTGCACTTTGGGCAGAAGACGTAGGTCAGGCTCTGGCAGTTCCTGTTTTTGCACGATGTCCTGGCGCTGTTCCATTGGGACAGGTGGGCAACACCATCCAGACGGACATCAGGGGTGGGAACAGACTGTCTGGTAATCTTGGCTGGAGGTGGTGACGTCACACAGCCGTTCGGCCGATCAACTGCATTCTTCATCAGCACCAGGGCATCAGCAGTCTGGATCTGAAAGATGCTGAGCTTTACTGACTTGAGGTTCAGCAGCGTGCAGTCCCTCTTGTACCACAGCCAGCTGTTAACAACAGCAACTGCGATGGTGTGATAGAAAATGTACATGTAGAAACGCCTCGACTTTAGCGGGAACTTGTAGAGGCTTGTGAGGCTGTCAAGCAGATCCACCTCACCCATAAATTTGTTGTACTCTTTGATGATGGCAGGCTGGGGAATGGTGACTTCCTGCTTCTGCTTTTTGTCGTATCATGATGCCTCACCTTGAGGTTCCACACCCACATAGGTAGAGACAGTGTCCACAGTCTTGTTGTCAAACCAGCGCACAGCTACAACATTCGACATCAGTTCTACCTTGACATGACAGGCTCCCCTTCCTTCTTGCTTCAGCTCCTTCTCAGACTTCAAGCTGAGGCCACTGAACCTGTTGCCTTGAAAGGTTCTGACAAAGTAGATGGATTTGGCTTTCAAGGCTTGAATGAGAGGCAATTTGGAAAAGAAGTTGTCAGCGAAGACTTTATAGTTTAAATCTCTCTGAAGACCTCGTATCATCTTTATGACTACTTCCCCTCCAAGACCAAGACCTCCAGGCGTTTTTTTCTGTCCATCCACTGATCCTTGATAAACCTCAAAGTCATCTCCTGGCCTCCACTCATCTCCACTGCTGTCAGAAGGGTCAAAATCACTCTGATCACCAGCAACAAACCGGCAAACGTTTGTCACTGGAACTCATGTTGTCATGCTGAAAACAGATAAAAGATCCAAACTTTACTGACTTTTCTTTACAGATTACATATAATATGCAACATTCTAACAGACAAACACTAAAAAAATCATTTCTGAATCAAAGGAATCATTCAAAGCAACAAACAAAGTTAGCTTTTCTACAGCTAGAAAAGGGCACTTGCGACCTTTAACGCCGCTCTTATCATTTCTGATAAATGACGGACGAGTTGTCTTTTCCTGAAGTTTCCACAAAAGCCGTTCTTATCACATATGATAAACCTTTTAGAAATATTGGTAAAAAAAAAGAAAAAAAAAAGAAACAAGAATAAGGCGTCGGTGTGTCCACGCGTTCTCAAAGGGAAAAGCAACCCGAGTTTCACATGGGAAATCCACTATGACCATAGGAAATAATAACAATAATAATAATAATAATAATAATAATAATAATAATAATAATGATAATAATAATAATAATAACAACAATAATAATATGATAATGATGATGATGATGATGATGATGATGATGATGATGATAAAACAACAATGATGATAACAATAATAACAATATTTAAGCGACTGCCTGTGATCTCAGAGTTATATTCCCTTTGTTGTTATTAGTGACCAGGAACTGAGAGTTATGTCCCTTTGGTGAGATTTGGTCATCGTTGTGTTTGTGTAGATAGTTATAAAGATAAAGAATAAATACACAAATCAGACGCTGCTGCACTTCATGTTGTGTAATTTCTTTAGAATTGTATGTAACTATTTATTAGCACTGTAGGTCTACCATACGAGTGACTGAGGACAGACAGGGTGGGAGATGTACTTGCAGCCACAAGGGATAGAGTTATATGGAGGGCCATGATTGTCAGCGCCATGCAGCATGGTGGTGATGGTGGTGATGATGGTGATGGTGATGGTGATGATGATGATGATGGTGGTGATGATGGTGATGATATGGTGATGATGGTGATGATGATGATGGTGATGTGGTGATGATGGTGAAGATGATGGTGATGGTGATGATGATGATGGTGATGATGATGTTGGTGATGATGATGATGTTGGTGATGTTGGTGATGATGATGATGGTGGTGATGATGATGATGGTGATGATGTTGGTGATGATGATGATGGTGGTGATGATGATGATGGTGATGATGGTGATGGTGGTGGTGATGGTGATGATGGTGGTGGTGATGATGATGATGATGATGATGATGATGATGATGATGATGGTGATGGTGGTGATGATGATGGTGATGATGATGGTGATGATGGTGATGATGATGGTGATGGTGGTGATGATGATGATGATGATGGTGATGATGGTGATGATGATGGTGATGGTGGTGATGATGATGGTGATGATGGTGATGATGATGGTGATGGTGGTGATGATGGTGATGATGATGGTGATGGTGGTAAAGGTGGTAGTAATGATGATGATGGTGATGATAGTGATGGTGGTGGTGGTGATAATGGTGGTGACGATGATGATCATGATGGTGGTGATGGTGGAGAT
>JAPXFY010004885.1:2500-7500 GCA_030674185.1 Monoplex corrugatus | reverse complement strand
GTGTGTGTGAGACACAGAGAGAGAGAGAGAGAGAGAGTATGTGTGTGTGAGACAGAAAGAGAGAGAGAGAGAAGAGAGTGTGTGTGTGTGTGTGTGTGTGCGTGTGAGAGAGTGTGTGTGTGTGTGTGCACGTGTGTGTGTGTGTGTAAGAGAGAATGTGTGTGCGTGCGTGTGTGTGTGCGTGCGTGTGTTGTGTGTGTGTGTGCGTGAGAAAGAGAGAGAGAGAGAGAGAGAGAGAGAGAGAGAGAGAGAGATGGACAACCTCCAAGCCTATAACATACAGCCTTTTATAGCATAACTGACCCTGTAGGCTGTCAACCTGAATGTGTCCATCATTCTGATGGTGTCACCTTAATGTTTCAAAAATCTTCTCTCTCCCAATTCCACACCCCCACCCCCACCCCCACCCCACTTTTCCGCTTCTCAGACCAAGACCTTGCCAGCACACAGGAATTTTGCGCTGGCTCAGGGAGTCTGCCACATGATTACTGGCAGATTCGGTTAGAGCGCGTATGGAAATTATGGGCGTACGATAAATCCTTCTCGAAGTAAATGTTGGGTTTGATTTCTACGTTATGGATGTGAAGCGACGCGGTTTACAACGATAGGTGTTGTTCTCTTTGCGAGGAAGATTTTGTTGTTGTTGTTGTTGTTGGTGATGGTGGTGGTGGTGGGAATGCCACGCGTGATCTGTATGGAGAACGTTTAATACAGTCTCTTATGTTTTTTACGTGCTGTCGTCTGCTTATTTTATGTACTGGTGGCTGTTGTCTGAATGTCATTATTTCTGTCTGTCTCTGTTTCTCTGTCTCTGTCTGTCTGTCTGTCTGTCTCTGTCTTTCTGTCTCTGTCTTTATGTCTCTCTGTCTCTGTCTTTCTGTCTGTCTGTCTTTCTGTCTGTCTGTCTGTCTCTGTCTCTGTCTGTCTTTCTGTCTGTCTGTCTGACTCTTTATGTCTGTCTGTCTGTCTCTGTCTTTCTGTCTGTCTGTCTGTCTCTGTCTTTCTGTCTGTCTGTCTCTGTCTTTCTGTCTGTCTGTCTGTCTCTGTCTTTCTGTCTGTCTGTCTCTGTCTTTCTGTCTGTCTGTCTCTGTCTTTCTGTCTGTCTGTCTGTCTCTGTCTTTATATCTGTCTGTCTGTTTGTCTCTGTCTGTCTCTGTCTTTATGTCTGTCTGTCTCTGTCTTTATGTCTGTCTCTGTCTTTATGTCTGTCTCTGTCTTTCTGTCTGTCTGTCTCTTACTGTCTGTCTCTCTGTCATTGTCTTTATGTGTCTCTGTCTCTGTCTTTATGTCTGTCTGTCTGTCTGTCTTTCTGTCTGTCTCTGTTTTTCTGTCTGTCTGTCTGTCTTTCTGTCTGTCTCTGTCTTTATGTCTGTCTGTCTGTCTCTGTCTTTCTGTCTGTCTCTGTCTTTATGTCTGTCTGTCTCTTACTGTCTGTCTCTCTGTCATTGTCTTTATGTGTCTCTGTCTCTGTCTTTATGTCTGTCTGTCTGTCTTTCTGTCTGTCTGTCTCTGTCTTTCTGTCTGTCTGTCTGTCTTTCTGTCTGTCTGTCTCTGTCTCTCTGCCTGTCTTTCTGTCTGTCTCTTTGTTTCTGTCTTTCTGTCTGTCTCTTTGTCTCTGTCTTTATGTCTGTCTGTCTGTCTGTCTCTGTCTCTTACTGTCTGTCTCTCTGTCTCTGTCTTTATGTCTGTCTGTCTCTGTCTTTCTGTCTCTCTGTCTCTCTCTGTCTTTATGTCTCTCTGTCTGTCTGTCTCTGTCTTTATGTCTGTCTGTCTCTGTCTTTCTGTCTGTCTGTCTCTGTCTCTTACTGTCTGTCTCTCTGTCTCTGTCTTTATGTCTGTATGTCTGTCTGTCTCTGTCTTTCTGTCTGTCTGTCTGTCTCTGTCTCTTATTGTCTGTCTCTGTCTTTCTGTCTCTGTCTCTGTCTTTCTTTCTGTCTGTCTGTCTGTCTCTCGGTCTCTGTCTTTCTTTCTGTCTTTCTGTCTGTCTCTTTCTCTGTGTCTGTCTGTCTCTCGGTCTCTGTCTTTCTGTCTGTCTCTCTGTCTCTCTCTTTCTCTGTGTCTGTCTGTCTAACCCATTTTCTGTTTCTTGGTTTCTCATTCTCTTTTCTCACTGTCTTTTCTCTGTCTCTCTCTGTCTCTATTTCTTCTAGCTCTCTCTGTCTCTCTCTGTCTCTATTTCTCCTAGCTCTCTCTGTCTCTCTGTCTCTCTATCACTGTCTCTGTCTCTATCTTTCTTTCTGTCTAAATATCGCGAGGAGAAGGGCAATCGAGCAGCTGCCCAATAACAAAACGTTGGAGACACAGGTTGATTTCACAGGTCCCGAGCCCTGAAGGCCAACTAGAATTCTTGCCTTTTAGAAATATTGGTAAAAAAATAGAAAAAAAGAAAGAAAAAAGAATAAGGCGTCGGTGTGTCCACGCGTTCTCAAAGGGAAAAGCAACCCGAGTTTCACATGGGAAATCCACTATGACCATAGGAAATAATAACAATAATAATAATAATAATAATAATAATAATGATAATAATAATAATAATAATAACAACAATAATAATATGATAATGATGATGATGATGATGATGATGATGATGATGATGATGATGATGATAAAACAACAATGATGATAACAATAATAACAATATTTAAGCGACTGCCTGTGATCTCAGAGTTATATTCCCTTTGTTGTTATTAGTGACCAGGAACTGAGAGTTATGTCCCTTTGGTGAGATTTGGTCATCGTTGTGTTTGTGTAGATAGTTATAAAGATAAAGAATAAATACACAAATCAGACGCTGCTGCACTTCATGTTGTGTAATTTCTTTAGAATTGTATGTAACTATTTATTAGCACTGTAGGTCTACCATACGAGTGACTGAGGACAGACAGGGTGGGAGATGTACTTGCAGCCACAAGGGATAGAGTTATATGGAGGGCCATGATTGTCAGCGCCATGCAGCATGGTGGTGATGGTGGTGATGATGGTGATGGTGATGGTGATAATGATGATGATGGTGGTGATGATGGTGATGATATGGTGATGATGGTGATGATGATGATGGTGATGTGGTGATGATGGTGAAGATGATGGTGATGGTGATGATGATGATGGTGATGATGATGTTGGTGATGATGATGATGGTGGTGATGTTGGTGATGATGATGATGGTGGTGATGATGATGATGGTGATGATGTTGGTGATGATGATGATGGTGGTGATGATGATGATGGTGATGATGGTGATGGTGGTGGTGATGGTGATGATGGTGATGATGATGATGATGATGATGATGATGATGTGTGGTGATGATGATGGTGATGATGATGGTGATGATGGTGATGATGGTGATGATGATGGTGATGGTGATGATGATGATGATGTGATGATGATGGTGATGATGATGGTGATGTGGTGATGATGATGGTGATGGTGGTGATGTGATGATGATGATGGTGATGATGATGGTGATGGTGGTTGGTGATGATGGTGATGATGATGGTGATGATGGTGATGATGATGATGTAGGGATGATGATGTGATGATGATGGTGTATGATGGTGATGATGATGTGGTAATGATGGTGATGTTTGGATGGTGATGTGATGATAGTGTATGATGATGATGATGATGATGTGATGATGATGTGATGTGTGATGTGATGATGATGTGATGATGGTGATGATGATGATGGTGATGATGATGATGGTGATGATGGTGATGATGGTGGATGATGATGATGTATGATGATGATGGATGGTGATGCTGATGGATTGATGGTGATGATGATGGTGATGGTGATGATGGTGATGATGTTGATGATGGTGTTGATGATGTATGGTGTGTGGATGATGTGGTATGATGATGATGATGATGATGGTGGGATGATGATGGTTATGATGATGATGGTGATGATGGTTGATGATGATGATGATGATGTGATGATGATGGTGATGGTGATGATGGTATGAGATGTGGTGAGTTTGATGGTGATGATATGTGGTGATGATGATGGTGATGTGATGATGTGATGTGATGGTGAGATATATGGATGATGTGATGTGATGGTGTGATGATTGATGTGATGAATGATGATGGTGATGATGATGATGATGTGATGATGATGTATGATGATGGATTGATGATGATGGTTGATGGTTGATGATTGGTAATGATGATGGTGATGATGATGATGGTAATGATGTGATGAGTGATGATGATTGGTGATGATGGTGATGATGTAATGATGATGATGATGATGATGATGGATGATGATAATGATGATAGTTTGATGATGGTGATGAGTGATGATGATGAGAGATGATGATGGTGATGAGGTGTTTGATGGATGTGGGTAATGATGATGGTAATGATGTTGATGATGATGATGATGATGGTGAATGATGATACGATATAGATTGATTAGGATGTGTGATTGAGTTGATATGTGATTGATGTGTTGATTGTAAGGATGAGTATGTTTGGTGAGATGGTATGTGTGTTGTGTAGATGATTATAATGATAGATAATAATAGAGTGTGATATGTGATGTGGTGATTGTTAGATTGATGTAATATTATGTAGCACTGTAGGATCTACCATACGATGATGTGAGAAGGGTGGAGATGATTGAGATGGATGAGTTATGGAGGGCATGATGTAGGCATGAGATGTGGTGATGGTTGATGATGGATGATGGTGATGTGTGAATGTGATGATGGTATGGTGATGATGTGATGATGGTGATGATGGTGATGATGATGATGGTGATGTGGTGATGATGGTGATGATGATGGTGATGTGTGATGTGATGATGGTGATGATGATTGGTAATGGTGATGATGATGATGTGTGTGATGTTGGATGATGATGATGATGTGGTGATGATGATGATGGATAGATGATGATTGGTGATGATGATGATGTGTGATGATGATGATGGATGATGATGGATGATGATGGTGATGATGATGATGATGGTGATGATGATGATGATGATGTGATG
>JAPXFY010004884.1:15000-16603 GCA_030674185.1 Monoplex corrugatus | reverse complement strand
CACACACACACACAAAACGCACGCACACGCACACACACACACACACACACACACACGCACACGCACGCACGCACACACACACACACACACACGCACACACACACACACGCACACACACACACACACACACACACACACACACACACACACAACACACACACTACGTCACATATTTCAAGATCCCTAAGTAACGTCAATGTCTGGTTCACACTGCTTAAAGCCCAGCCGACTGCGCAGAGCCATATCAGGGCTAATAATAACCATTTCTAAACGCACACAATACCTTGATGAAAAAAAATAAAAAGAATAAAATCGATAATCGCCTGGTTTTGACTATTCTGGCTGATGGGTTAAAAAGAAAAAGTGGACTGCAAATGTGAACATAACTAAGGCTACATATATAAAAACTAGTCTAAAATTTATTCGGCACATTACATTTCCTTAAAGCCCAAAATGCAGTGAATCCATGTACCCAATGCACCCAAATAAACAATCTTAAGAAAAGAAATGTAAACCTTTAGAGAACACATGCACTTGAATGGACAGACAAGGCAGAAAATGACAGGAAAAGATGACAGAAAGCCAAGGAGCAAGGCAGAAACAAAGAGAGAGACAGAAAAGAGGGAATTCCTTGCACAGAATTTACAGAAGATGACGATACTATTCAGCATTCAAGAAGATGACAAGCATTCTTACCAACAAATGCCAATCAATTAACACCAAGAAGAGAGTTCTTGAATGTTATATAGAACCAATACTGTTGTACGGATGTGCGGCGTGGACAGTCAACAAGCAAAGCCAGAACAGGATTGAGGCAGCCGAGATGTAGTTTCTAAGAAGAATGTTGAGAGTTCCATGGACAGCAAAGAAAACAAACGAGACAGTCTTGATGGAGGCAGACACAAGTAGATCATTCATAAGGAAGATTAGGAAAAGGCAGGCGACATTCATAGGCCATTTTAAGAGGAAAAGGGAATTGGAACACCTGGTCACAACGGGAAAGCTGGAGGGAAGGAGAGCATCGGGTAGACCCAGGAAGAAGATACTAGAGTGGTTGAAGACAGGGAGGGTGGAAGAGATGCTTGAGGCAACAAGAGATAGAGACAGATGGAAGTCCATAGTCGCCAACGCGATGCGGCAAAGCACCTGATAATGATGATGAATATCATTACCATTCAACACTTTCGGGTGTTTTTGTTTTGTTTTGTTTTGTTTGATTGGCTGTTCGTTTGTTTGTTGTTTTCTTTCGTTTTTTTTGTTTATTTGTTTTTTGTAGGGACGGTACCACTAATCACTGACGATAGCTGTAAGGGTTCCATGAAATCGTAATTACACAGCATTTTCTTTCTGAGACAATATCAATTTTTGTCTAACTGATTGCGGTCATGTTGGTTTCATAAAGTCTTTCAGAACATACTTTTAGAAAGTGCCAGTCTTTGTCTCACCGATGATGGCTGTACTGGTTCTACAAAATTATATAATTATTCACACCTTTTTCAGACAATACCACTGTTTGGTTGACTAATGATGGCTAGCTATATTGGTTCCATAATATCATTATCATTCAGAACCGTTTTTGAGACAGTGTCAATGTTTGACTGAT